>CACVKI010142167.1:0-10593 GCA_902732785.1 Trichogramma evanescens | reverse complement strand
AGAGAGAGAGAGAGAGAGAGAGAGAGAGAGAAGGATAGTATGGTGTACCGGGGGATCAATACTCCTGCATCTTGCGATCATTCATCTTGCCACGCCCCTCTCCCTCCCTCTTATTTTCCCTCTTACCTCCCATATATCCTTTAATTTTTTTTTTTGCAATTATTAGCTTGCATTTACCCCGATGTTTGTTCTTTATGTTTTTTTTTACTATCACTTAGACGTGTAATAATTAATTTCAAAAGAAATAATTCAATTAAAATTTTTAATTAATTTAATAATTAAAATAGTTAATTCCTTTGAATTTGTTTTACCTCATTCAAATTTTTGTTCATAATTATTTATAAAATTCTTTATACCTTTGACACTGAATAGGGCAAAATTCTACAAACTGATTTATCATTCGAAGTTCAGTTCAAAACGTGAGAGCCACCCTCTCTAAAGTCTGACCACACACACCACGTGTAGACTGAATATTACGAAAACCTCACTGTAGCTTCATGGTCCAAAGTTGGGGGACAATTTTGTGATATCGGCTTTTCGATAATAATCTCTTTTAGAGCTCGAAGGTTGGCGTTGTAAAATCGATACATCTTTACATGTATTCCGAAATGAAAGGGTTTTTTTCCAAAAAGATGAATAGAGCGAACTTGAAATGACATTATACAAAATTGTTACTGTGTTAATGTACGAAGTATTTAGTTAGATTTTGTAATACTCGACCACATTTTCCGTAATCATAAATGTTGTAATTGTTGAATAGTTATTTTTGGGTATGTTATACAGTTTAGAGTATTCAATTAAATTTATTGTTTTTATCCTAAACGAAGTTTGACTATAAGGTTTCATTTATTCCACATTTTTGTATGAATTTGGTAATAAAACCAAATGAAAGATTTAATTTAGGACCTGTCTAATAAACAATATTATTGCGTGTGTGCAGGAATGGAGGATGAATACGGTAAAGACGAGCAGGCAATGGGCGAAGATGGCAGTGACAAAGATGACGGACCACACATGATGGACCAACTATTTCAGCATGCGATTTCGGCGCAAATTTCAGAAAGGTAAGTCTTTCAATTCTGCTCTTCAAAACCATTTTAACGTGTTTCCGATACGTGAATGCCATTGGAACAAAAGTTATCGAATGAAAAGTATCACACAGGTGTAAATAACGAGCCCGCTATCAAAATTATTCGACCTCTAATCGACGTAATCGGGCGGCATTATAACGTGTTTATTTAACCGATTCGTCGCTCATTTTCATGTCATTGGGTTAGGCGTCGCTCGTACTCGGCTTGCGCGCTTACGCTTCTTACGCTATATACCAGGCGCGCACGTAAGGCCTGAAGTAAGACGAAAGTAAAAGCTTTTTATAGACGAAACTAAAATCTTCAGTCATCATCGGGTTCGCTTGTTTTTTTTCTCCATCTGCATTCTGTTTTTCGTCCTCTCCTCTCCTCCTCGCTTCTTTCCTCTCTCTCTCTCTCTCTCTTTCACTCTTGCGCACTTACATTATTCTGCTTTCTCACTTTTTTTTAGCGCGCGCAAGCTAGCCTCGGAGCAGCAGCAGCAGTGAGCGGAAACGTCGCGACAAATAAAACAGGCCCATAAATCCAGTCGCACAGCCAACGTCGGCATATCCGGTCTAATCTTTTCTCTTTCTTCTCCTTTGACCCTCTGTTTCGCAATTCGTATATATATATGAGCGAGTGTGTATGTGTATGTGTTACTATCCGTGTCTGTGTGTATGCGTGTACACGCATAAACTCTCGAAAGACACGCACACACACACTCGCACTCATTTGGGCGTGCTAGACGCAGTTACTTTAAACTGCCTCGGACACGCTTAAATATTTGACCACTGCATAACGATGCTCTGTTTCGTGCTCTAGCCGCATATCGCCGCCCGTCTCTGCAGCGTGTGTGTAAGTGTAATTCCAACGCGAAATGCCATTGGATGAATTAAAAAATTTATATATTCTCTCGTGCAATGCTCGCGCGCTAGAGCCCGTGTTCGTGTGTGTTATATGTAGGACGCGTCGAAGCTCTCTCTCGCCGCGCGCGCCCGTATAAAAGCAATTTAATAATTTCTGGATTAATCACGGCCAAAAATTTCGGCGCGCAGGCAATTTGTCGAACGTTGGCGTTGGCGTTGGTGTTGGCGTTGGCGTGGCGTTGCGCGAGGCGGCGAGTCTAAAATTATTTTTCACGCCGGCAGCGTGTAATACCTCGCGCGCCTGGGCTTTCCTCGTATCGAGCCCTGGGCTTGGATCGTTAAATTCGGTATAGCGATGCACAGCACTCTAGTCGGCTGTGTAGGTGGATAATTGCTACGTCGCAAAAGAGCTGCTGCTGCTGCAACAGAGAACGCTGTAAAACCGACGTCGCGCAGATGACCGCGACGTATAGTCTGCGCGACTATATGTATGTAGAGGGGCACTGCTACTCTGGCTATTTAATGCCGCCAAATATATACACAACTGCGTCATCGTCAAGACGCGCGGAGCTCTCTAGAGTGTATGTGTACCGTCTTCATTTTCTCTTTCGGCGAAGATTACTGACCTGCAATTCTCTCTCTAGTCGGGGATACTTTAGAGCTGCGCACTGCAGCAGCACAGCATTCGATTCGTCGTCGTCGTCGAGCTTGAAACACAGCTTTCTTTTTTGGGTAGCCCGAAAAATTTTCCTGGTAATGCACACACACACACGCACGCACGCACGCACGCACACATCGGCGCAACGCTCGTAACTTTTAATCAATGGATCGTGTAACTCGCCAAAATTTATTATCCCGAATGCGGATTCATTATGATTGTCGATGCTAATGGCTGCTTACTGCTGCTTTTGCTGCAGTCGTCGGAAGGCTTATTTGTAAACGACTAATACGGTTTTACCCAGAAAGTTATTTTCAATTATTATTTTATTACGCTTACTTTATTATTCGCTCTTTGAAATTATCCCGACTTCTCGGATTTTACATCTCTCCATACTTTTCCTCGTCTCTCTCTCTCTCTCTCTCGTTCCATCTTTCTTAAGATGTCTAGACTCGCTGTAGACATAACCTTAGGTTCTCTTAGATTAAAATTAGCCAAGCACACAGGAGTGCAGTAGCTGTAATGTAATGGTCAGAGAGTAGTTGTTGCGCGCGACACTAGTAACAATAGCCACGCAATGCACACACTAGCGAGATGCGGCAGTTTACTAATTCTCCTTAATGCGTTCGCCGGAGTAGTGATACTCACACACATGTCGAGAAGGTAATTATCAAACAGCAACTTCGTTAATTCGGTTGTATGGGAGCTTTTTTTTTTCTCTATCTCTCCTTTTTTTTTTATTACTGCACGCGGTGGTCGGTTTTAACCAGATTAAACCTCTATATAAATGAATCCTTGAGAATGCAGAGTTTCAATATTTTTACATGCGGCCGTGCGAGCAGCAGCAGCAGAGACGTCTGTCAAGATTACGCGGCGTATATACATATCAAGCTCTCTCTCCGCCCGCGTGCACATTCGGATCGGTGGAGAGGTCTCTATATCACAAAGCAGTAGTAGTGCAGCTCCTCGGGTGCAGTAGGGCGGGCGAACGAACGAACGAACACACACACACAAATCTATGAACTAATTTTACGTCGTCTAAATTGAATTTCCAACGAACGCTCGGAATTACATTTGCGCGCCATCCTTCCAGGAAGCGTCCGAATTCTCTGGGCTGTGCATTTTCGCCGCCCCCTACTACCCTCTGTGCCTGATTCGGCATAGGCCGAATTGGCAACGATATAAACTAGTTGCTACATATCCATTCCACGCGATGACCCTATATAGATGTGTGTACACACATACGCGCGCGCGGCGCGGCTTAAAGCTTCGATAACTCTAGGCCCAATTATAAACTGCTTCTGTGTGTGTGTCTCTCTCTCGCTCTCTCTCTCTCTCTCTCTCTGTACGGATCGAGCGAGTGAGAAAAATCGTGGCTGACGCTGCAACCGAAGAGCTTTGCTCGAGTCTCGGCGCGCGCGCGCCTAGGCATGTGTCTATGAGTGTGTATATGTGTAGTTTGCTCTCGATGCGTCCGCTTATAGTTGAGACGCAGTCTCGGGTCTTCGAACCGTGAAAACTAGACAACGACCAAGTGTGAGAGAGAGAGTCTAGGCAGCAGCAGCATCAGTGTTGCACACACGAGTGCTGACTGCTGTGCAGCGAGTGGAGCGCGGAGAGTAGGGAGAGACAGATAGATAGCGTAGAGAGAGCCAAGCGTGGTATATGCGGCAGCAGAGCAGCATCGATGTGTCTCCACCCGCACGCAATATATGCTGCTGCTCATTGCTAACCTATTTCTGGACTTGCACCACAGCCGCTGTCCACTGTGTGCTGACCACTTATATACACACATCGTACCACCCAAAGAAGACATTGTACACATTTACACGAGAGATAGGCGCTGCTGCTGTTATATGTGCCTCGGAGGGGCTTCTCTTCTTCCGTGTATGCGTTGTATATAAAATATAATACATTGCGACGAACTCTTATGTGTCTTTGGCTCTCTCTCTATCTCTCTCTGCGTCACCGACGACGACTACGACGACGACGACGCCGAAGAAGAAGAAGAAGACGGCGACACCGCCGTTTGACTACTCTCTCGCTATACTCGGGCTTTTATATTCATCGTCGTCGTCGTAGCGAAGGGGGAGGTTTGTCGCAGTCACGACTCGATGCTTTATTATCTGGCGCGCGTGTGTATTTTCAGTGCCTGGCCTAAAGCTGTGCCACACGTACACGCACGCCTTGTATGCGCGTGTGTATACAGTAATACACACACAGAGAGATACAAAGAAGCATCAATCATTCGAAGACGCGCGTGCATATTATTCTTTTATTTCACGCGAGAGAGAGAGAGAGCGAGAAAGAGCTGCAACACTTTCGATATTGTGTGTTATGTATTATATTGGTTGCAGTTGCGTGGAGTTGAAATTTATTGGAGCACTACTCGTCTCTGTCTGTCTCTCTTTTTCGCGCGCGCGCGCGCCCCATATTTCAACAGCTTGGACTAGAGAGCTGAACGCAACTATATGCCAATATACAAGCGTTTGTAATCTTATCGAATCAATTTGAATGATTGCTGTTCAATCGTTTGTGCGGTTCTCGAAGACGCGTAGAGCATGTGCTACTGCTGCTGCACGATGTACCGAACACGTTCCCGTTGGTGTAGCACAAGTGTGCGCTGCTGAATTTTTTTTTCTATTCGGTCCAGCAGCGGGAGGCGCGCGCGCGCCAGGCTGCAGGGGGGGATTCTTCTGGATTAGTTCCGCTCCGGATGTCAATCAATTGATAGTGAAAAAAGGAAAGAAAAACCAAATTAAGGGTGCGAACTCGTCGAGAGCTTCTCTTCTCTTCTTCTTTGCTTCTCTCGCTCGATAGTCCAGCTGTCATCGAGTGAGATTTGCATGCTCTGTTCTCTCTCCCTCGATATATACATTTTTTTTTTACACGTACCCGCAAGCTCTGGGTTCCGGAACGTGAATTCGCATCGTTCGATTATTAGAATTTAGATGCCGCTTTTTAGCTGCTGCACTGCAGACGAGTATAAGACCGAGAGAGAGAGAGAGAGAGAGAGAGAGAGAGAGAAAGAGAAATAAAAAAGTAGAGAGTAGTAGACGTGTAGCAGCGGGTACATACGCGTATACACATGCGCGTGCATCGAGAGGACTGGCGCCGTGCTAACGGTGGACGGGGCTTGCGAAATGCCATGCACCTGTCGTCTGCTGTTTGCACACGAAGCAGTGGCGGCGCATCTTTTGCGCACAGCTCGTCACTTCTTAGTCTCGTCGTAGTCGTCGTCGTCGTCGTGCATTTTCAAAACAATTCAGGTCAAGATTCTCTTTTTTAAATTGAAATTCGCCTATTCCATACGACGACGGTAGTATAGAGCTTTTGCTCGATTCGATTCTCTCGTGCGCTATCCGTTTGGCGCAGTTGTTCTCTTGAATAATCTATATATAGGTGCTGTAGCCGATGTATCAACCGATATATATCTGTACGAATAAATTAACCATCGCTCGTAATAATTTTTTTCTCTCTGCAAAACGAGGCACGTACTATTCGATGTACTCTGCTCGTAGACTCGATCTCGCGAGCTGTCTGCAGACAAGAAAAAAAAAACTTTATCGGACAACAATAGAGCTCCCAAAGATACACGGGGGCGCGCGTAGTACATCGTTTAATTATCCCTCGATAGACGCCACTAGCGCTGCGCGCGAAAAAAAGAAAAATCCGAAGGGCGTAGTAGCGCGCGCCCTTCTTCGTGTCTAGACCACCGCCACCGCAACTCTCGCGCCTCCTCGTCGTACAAACTACTTTACTTCGAGGAAAAATGATTTGGCTTCTGGCACGTGTGTGGATTTTCGGTTTATGAGGTCTCTATACATACACACACGCGCGCGCACATATCGAAATAAATCATCATCTGGATCAAATAAATCAAACTTGACGCGTCCGCATTGATGTTCCTGTTTTTTTTTTCCTTTTGGGAGGTACTCAATCATATTGCAATTACGAGCCTTGTAACTTGCGCGCTGTAAACTTTCTTTACACGAGCGAGCGAGGAGCCATGTTATAATATACAGCGCGCGAGGCGCTTGTGTTGCGTAATTCGACACAATTATCGGAGGTTCATTCGTGCGAGTAATGAAGGATAAAAGCGGACTATTAAAATTATTATTACCACTTGCTTCATTTGTAAAAGTTATTTTACAAAATTACTCTCTCTCGCTCGCTTCTAGTACGCTACATTATAGTTACACACTTTACACAAATGATGTCGATCGTTTAATAATTCAACTTCGACGTTAAAAGTTCTTACTCTTATAAAAAAAGAAAAATTTTCTTTCTCCTAAAATCAACGTCGAAAATCTCTTCATAAATTATTCCCTTACATAAAATTTCTGCCATTCTCTCTCTTTTTTTGCCCCGAAATAAGGAAAAAAAAGACTTTCGGGTATGCTACGGTATATAGACTCGCCCAACAATGCGCGAACGTTGCGTCCTGATCAGAATTTTAATTTGAAGCTCTCTCTCTCTGCACGATGAAGCGTGTAAACGAGGTCATATAATCCTATCTGCGCACTCTCGTCCCGGCCGCCGCGTGGTCCCACATGAGCATACAGCAACAGCAGCAGCAGTGGCAGAAACTGAATCGATCATCAGCAACACGTTGTCGTCATAAATCTGCTGCTCGAGTCGCACAATCCATATACACGGCAAATATCTCGCTTTTAAACGCGTATATATGCAGGCGCGGGCCCGCGTCGTTGATGATCAACCCCACAGCATCATCGCGTATATTTCCCTGGAGGAATGGACGAGATAGTTAAAGCGCATATATATATATCTGTGTGTGTGTGCGTAAAGTTTTCGCCCAGGCTGCAGTAGTGCACACACGGAGGAGAAACGCGCACACATTTGTGCGCCGCTGTTGCTTCTGCCGCGCAGAATGTGCGTGGATATATAAAAGGGGCTCTCTCCTACACCTGGCCTCTCTCCGGATGATACGCGTCTGTGCTGCTGCCGCTGCTGCTTTTTTCTTCTTTTTCTCCGCGTGTGTATTATATTATAATACACACACACACACACACACACACACACACACACACACACACACACACACACACATGCGCTCAGGCAGACAGACAGACACGCACTCACGCACAGAAGGAGCCCAGCGACGACGACGGCTTTTTCTTCATTCGGGGCCTCTGAATGTGTAGTGTGCGAGTATAAATATAAGTATATCCGTGCCTCGTATACACGAAGGGCAGCAGCAACAGCAGCAGCAACTCGTGTGCCTGGCACGCGCCAGCCGCCTGTTTCGACAAAATATATAAAGTATATAATCGTGCACGAGTCGGGATTTATAACGCGGGCGCAAGCGACGTTTTTCCTATATTATATATATAGCTTCTTTTCTTCGCCCGACCTCTAGTAGTAGTAGTGGTATTATTATACACGTATGCAGCCACACGCAGCCGTAGATCTAATGCCGTTGCTGCTCGCGCCGATCGTGCGAGTCGTGTACGTATTTCGCTGCGATTTTAGATAATTTTTTGCAATCTTTCTTGCAATTACATCGATAAGTTTCTCTGGAGGCAATGCACAACGTTGCAAGCTCTGTATTTTTAAAATAACGCATTCGTCAAAAGCACTCGTCATTCGGGAAAAGGTGTTACGGAAATAACGTATTGCTCAGTTCTCTTTTAATTTTTTGCCTCTTTTTTTTTCAAACGCTCGCTCGATGATTCATTGTCATTATGCACTCTGGCAAAAAAAAAAAAAATAATAAAAATAAAAAAGATCTCTCCTTTCCTCAGCTCTCCCTCTTCTCTCCCTGTATAAGAAAAATAAAACGACAACTGAGTCCTGTTAATCAGGAGATTGACGTCAATTAGCGACCATTAAATTTCAGAGTCTCTCTCTCTCTCGTGTATATATAGTGGTAGTAGCATACTGCGCCTCGCGCAGCAGCAGCAGCAGCAGCACCCCTCTTGGCATTTGCCGCTCTCTGCCTCACCTTATACATATACCCTCCTTATGCCTCGAAACGCAGCGGCAACCAAAACTCCCCCTCCTTCTATACGATATATAGGATCATGCGGCGATGATGATGATCAGCGTCAGCGCAGCAACACTCGGTTGTTGCTTTGCTGCTGCTGCTGCTGCCACACCTGCCCCTATACATATATATATATATATATATATATATCGAACGGCACACGCTCTCTCGCGCGCGCACAACACACCCTGCTGCTGCACTGCTCGCCGCCGCCGCCGTTTGCCCGGATTGCTTATAATGTTTTCCTGTGTACGCGCCTGTGTTGGATGTATACGTATATGAAAAGAACTGCTAAGCTTACGAATGGTGTGCCTGGCTGGCTGCCTGCTGCAGTGGTGGGCAAAATCGAGCAAAATGAGGAGAACGACGCGACGGCTGCGCTATACAACAAGTATATATGTGTATACATTTGTGTACGCAGCCGCTGTGCACGTTGCGCACTCGACTCCGTTATTCTTATTAATCAGGTAGGCCGGTGGTACTACGTATATACGCGCGTACCTTGTCAACCGCGTGGTGCACGTATATACGATATAATACACTCTGGCCCCGAAGTTTTTGTACGCCGATGATCGTCTCTCTCTATATATTTCGCTCGAGAGCTTTTCCCCGAGCGACTAATGGCGTAAAAGCGTCTAAATCGAAAGCAATCAAAATCTCTCCGATGTTCTTCGTGCCTACTGCTACTACTGTTCTGATATGTGTTCGTCGCCCGAAGTACATACTCACTCACTCTCGGGTACATACGAGAAAGAGAGAGAGAACGAAGGTATAACGAGAAAGCAAATTACTGCTGCTGCTGCTACTCCGCGTCCTGGTCCGAAAACGCGCGCGGTAGCCGTTATATGCCGCGCTACTTACTACTACTACTATCTACTACTCTTTGCCCTCTGAGCTCGCTGCTGCTGCGATCAGTTTAAGGCGTGTCGAACGGCCGGAGAGAGAGAAAACGTAAAATTCTCCAGCTCTCGCTCGCTTCTCTCTCTCTCTCATACGGGCCCGGCTTTGGCGGAAATGGGCGACGGCGCCCTTGCTAATCCACTGCGCTGCGCGCGAGGCCGAGGGTTAACTAAAACACGGCTTCGTCCAATCAGCCCCGAGGGCTCTCTCTCTCTCTCGCTCACTTGGTAGCAGCTAGCTCGCACACATAGGTACGGTTCCGCGCGCTGCATGCGCGAGAGTATATCGTATAGATATATCTGTGCGAGTTTATCCAGCTACCAAGAGGGAGAGAGTGAGTATATGTAGGTTATATCAAACATTTTTGGAATATTCAGACAATTTTTACGAAAAATAAATACTGCGTTTATACTTTTATCGTGAAACGAGTATCGCGCAATATTTACTTTAATTCCGAGCTGCTGTCGCTCTCCGGCCCGATGTCGATTGCTCGACTTTTATCGAAAACTTTCGGGTGATTTTCTGTGCACGATATTCCGCATGCCCGGGCCTTTCTCTCTGATTAAAAATCTTATTTGTGTCTGTATATACTGTACGAGCCCAGGCGTAATGATCTAGCATAAACACGTCGTCGTCGTCGTCGTTCACGTACTGTATCGACGATTATTTGGCCAGCTGGCGCGGTTTCGACCGCGCGCGTCCCTTCGATCGAGGCAACCAACCAACCAATACAACACAACACAACTGCGGAATTTTTCCGTAAAAGCTTTTATCTGGATTTCACCCATTTACAAAAGGGCCACCCCTTGGTTTTAGAACGATCGATTTTATATATAATATATGGGCTATTCCACAACAGGTGTTGCAGGCCAAAAAAATGAAGTTGAAACTAATTATGTACTTTTCAAGAACATAATGAAAAATGAAAATCCTGAACATCTCAGCCCTTTAGGTCCAACCGTATTGAATTTTCAGGGCCTCAAAGTTGGATTTTCATGTTTTGAGGATATTCTGTTTGTTACTCTGCTTTTCTAGGGTGCCTATGAAAAAATTTCTAAACCATGGTTTTTCATCTAAAATTTGATGTAGAAT
>CACVKI010142162.1:0-21150 GCA_902732785.1 Trichogramma evanescens | reverse complement strand
TAGCTTGAAACATTTTCTTTTGTAATTCTTTTCTTTTTGGGCAGCCTTTGTAGTTGGCTGGATGGTTGCCGCTGCAGTTTACACATTTTACTTCTTTTGTCTTGGTTTTGATATTGCAAGCTGAGGTGAGGTGATCACCTGCGCATTTGACGCAAGCCGGAGCCTGATAACAGTAATTTTTTGTGTGCATAAACTGCTGACACTTCATACATTGGGGGATGTCATGGTAGTTTCTTGGTGCCTCGAACGTGACAACAGTGTTCAGAAGGTGTTTAACGTTGTATATATCTTTGTTGATTGATGAAGTTTTTAGATCAACAAAGAACATCGGCAATGGTTTGCGAGTTATGTGCTGTTTGATGTTGCTGATGCGTGTCACTTCATGCCCCAGTGCTACAAGCTCTAGCTTAATATCGTCGATGTGAGTGGATGGGTGTACGTTTTTAAGCACTACCCTGTATGGTTTTTCCTGTTTTAGCTGATATGTGTGGAACCTGGTGTCCTTTTCTTTTAGCATTGTGATGATTGGTATGTACCATTCGGAAGAGAGGGGTTGTACTTTGACCTGATTATTGGCTAGGATTTTTAACAAGTAATTTTTTGGGGCCACCTTGTTAAGAGCAGCTTGAAGAGAGTTGATGCTTTGCACATTCGATATAAATATCGGTGGGGACTTTTGTGGGCGAATTTGCTCTTCGTTATTTTCACTCTCATCTGCTTCGTTGTTTTCTTCAGCAGGATTGGTTTCCGTTGAGAGTTCGGTGAACCTGTTGCTCGTTTTGATCGGGCTTTTGTTCAGCCAGTAGTCAAGAGTAACGTTCGCTTTTTTATTAGCACTACTTCCTTCTGGGGATCGGCCCCTTTTTTTTTTGGACTGGACAGTTGTGAACCTGCCTTCGTTCATATTGTTGCGAGAGATTTAAAATTTAAATGTAAATGTAGATGTATGCCGACATAAACAAACACGTCTGCTCAAACACGTCTGCTCCAAGCAGAGGCTAGAGCGGTACTGAGAGACATGCATAATGGCGAAACTTTCTATACAGAACCGTAAAGTATCGCTCGGGTAATCGAGAATTTCATATAGATATGATTGCTTTTTAACCAAGTCCGACAGGGCCGCCACGGCAGTTTTTCTTTATACACACTTTATACTTTTATTCGCGGCGCTTTCCCAAATAAACAGGCGTGCAGATATTACTTGCGTGTATACCAATGTGATAAAAAAAAGAAAGAAAATGAAATAAATGTATGAACAACCGAATCGAAGATAGAGCACTGGGAGCATTACCACTTGCGACGAGAAAGAGAAAAAGAACGAGAGAGAAATCTACATGGAAAATCGGCGAATAACGCGTAGAGAAAACAAATGACGACGTCTGTTCGACGGCAAATTTAGTTCTGTTCAATGAATAGCCCGAGAACCGGTGCGCGCGACGCAGATATAGAGCTATTTAATCCGCCTCTGCGTTCCATTGCGACGACATTCATTATCCCGTAGAGAAACGTCCAACAATAGGCGTGTTGCAGACTTTCTATCTATATATGTATAATATATATACATAAATACCCGAGCTCTATCTCGAGAGGAGAGAGAGAAAGAGAAAGAGGGAGACAGAGGCTGGCTGCAGCTTATTATTCAAAATACGCGAGCAATCCGATGTCTATTTCTAAAGACACGGTCTCTCGCTGTTGTTATTTTTACACATCGAAATTCCGAAATAAAAGTACATCGCTTGCTCGCTGGGAAATCGTATCATTTGCCCCCCGAAAAGCCGGAATGAGAGACAGACTCAGGCAAGCAGGCAGGATTTTATGGAATGAAAAAATTATTCACAATGACTCGAGCTGCCGTCGGAACGAGCTGGATCATTTGGACGTACACAGTTCGCGCGCAACATGAATAATCGAAAACGAAGATTTGCAATGTTTTAATCACGAAAGAGTAATGACAAATATTAATCATCGATTTTGAGTGGGCGAGTTCGATACAGCTGTTAATTCGGCGCCAGCAGTAACGGAGCGCTCGATTTATTTATATCTACGCACGTGCGCGAGTGGATACAAAAACGAAAAATTGTTAAAAAATTGTTTCGAACTTTTGCAAACGAGAGACACATGATAATCTAGCTTAATTAAAACGTCAACGATGCTGAAGTATTGCCTGTAATTAATGTAAAACGTGCGACTATCAGCACATACATCGCGTAGATCTGTTGTGAACGCGCTGATGTTTTGCAGGTAGGAAGACAATATGGATTTGAATGGCAAGGCAAACCATTTATTTTAGTATACATTTGTATCACAAAAACATGTGATTTCGGGAAAATATTTTTTATTATGTCAATGAAATCTCGAAACAAAATGCCAATGTGAATACAAAGAAAGAAAACAGAGTAAAGAAATATTTTCAAAAAAATACATATATATGCTTTACGAACATTTATTTACCACTTGCGCATTCGAAATACGCCATCTGTTGATCAAATCCAAAATCTTATAATCAAATTTGCCACCAATTTGATTACCATGAATCTTGTTATTATTAATCTTGTTACAATACAAAACAAATTTTAGAATATTCTTTAAATTCCAGCATTTTCCAATGTTCTTTAAGAATATTCTTTCCATTTTTCAATAAAAATACGAATCATTTTTAAAATCAATGAGCATTGCGTAAGAATAACTGTGAGCAGTGAAACTTCAACACAATTCCACAAAAACAGCATATAACTTTTTTTTTACAAATTTCATCGATGGTCGATTCAATATTGATATTTTAAAACGTATGAAATGAACGCGTAAATAAAGTCTCTAAAAATAAGGTTCTATACAAATCTAATAAAGTTATCCTCTCACTGAACAACCATTTTGTTGTTATCGTCGAAGTATCGGTCAATTAGATAACAGATGATTCACTTCTCAAACTGCAGATCCTCCTTGAGCTAAATTCTTCGAGCAGAATTTATGAATCTAACTTGATTTATTAGTTATCATGAGTTCGAAAAATAATCGTCAAGTAGTACAGGTCAATTATGTATATTCCCGCACTCTCTCAGTTTGTGTATACGATTATTCTTGGCAATGAAGCATTATATTTCAACGTAAGTAGCTGCCACAAATAGCTCTTGGTACGCTTTCGCGCGCCGAAGAAAGCGTCAGTGCGATAGTGTACGTATATAACGTAGCGCCGCCACACGCAAAACTACCCGCGAGCATGCACACACGTGCGATCGCGCAATAAGTCCTGCTTTATATTTGCGTGTACGTTTTTACGTGTAATACAATCTCGCGCCCGGGCCGTACTGCGCGTGTGTAATACGCTATTTTATTATTCCCCGAGTTTCATTTTGAAAAAATACACGTATAACATGTATGATATGCACGCTGCAGCAGTAATTCATCAACGGCAAATGCGACGAGAGGAACGTGCCGCTTTTCCCGCCAGCATACTTATTTGTACTTGAAGTACGATATAAACTAAGTGTAAACAATGCTTGTGATTGTTATGAATATGTAAACAAATTTCTGCCATGTCATTTAGTATTTAGCGATGGCATTCAACTTTGCAGCAGATTAAACGAACATAACATTGTTTGAATATTACTCGGTATGTCATGGTTCGATACCAGTTCGATATCGTGGCAAGTCTTTATGCATTTACTGTATATCGCCCTTATTAATTCTCGTCTCGTGTACACGAAAAATAGAACGTAACTACTGCTGCTATTCGATTAAAAATGAAACTGAAATGAGAATAGATTACAATAGACGACGAAAAAAAACAAAGTATTGATGCACGGATTTGAGTTCGTACGCGAGCCTTGAAATGTAATTTACGCCAAGGTTAGTGCTCCGCTTTCGTCCTATCGAAATTGATATTTTTCACCAGCCCCCGCGGAGAAGGGTGAGAACAGCTCGATCGCAATCCGCGTAGTGTAGTGTACGTATGCAGAAGTACAAATATATATCGACGACCGCAAATGAATCTTCGAACGTAGGAAATAACTGACTGGTGGGCGTACTCTCTGGGTAAAGCCAAAAGCCGGGCGCGTGGCTATCTATCGCTGACGGACATTCTCGCGCGTGCTTTTTATACAGGACAGTATAGTAGAGATAGTTATGGCCTTAAAAGAATGTGCGTATACACACACACACACACACACACACACACACACACACACACACATTCTCGCGCATGCGAGTCAACACTCGTCGGTGTTTTAACTAAATGTATGCATTTAACAAAACTGTCCAAATTGCTCATTCGTGTCTGGTGAAACTTGAAAATGGTCTCTCTCTGTTGCTGCTATATACACACAGGTAAACGGTATATTGGCGTGTTGAAACGTAAACCGTGGAAAAAATGTTGCACGGCTCGCGCGTTTTGCTTTGCAGCGAGCCGGACTAGTGTAGCCAAACGTTCTCGTTTAGAAATTGTTGGGGGACGAGGAAGGGAGGCGGCAAAAAAAAATCGTTTGCCGGCTGGAACGATACCCTCCGCCTACCGACCGTGTCAGTATAGTGTAGATTAGCAATTCGCTTGGAATTTTTTTTTCGCCCTTTTTTTCCGCTTCTCTTTAATCAAGCTCGCTGCTTTTCGTCTTTGCAGCCGACGAAAAAGAGACGATCTGCGAGTTTAGCTGCGCGTATGTAGCTCATGCGTATTTCTGTATTTATATAAATGCAAATAAATTACCCAATGTTATGTATGAAAAACATAGAAATTCATGAAGAGCTTTTATATACTTATATTATGATGCGCCAAGCTCCCAAGCCAACGAATTGTATATCAATGAGATCAGGCTAATCCGATGTATGCAGCTTTTATGACTTAATTTGGGGTTTGTTCAAAACTTTTAAATGACCGCAACTTTGTTTCAAATAGTTTCTGTGGGAAAGAAACTTTTTTTCCTCTCTCTCTCTCTTCCTCTACCTCCCCACTCTTCTTTTTCTTGTGGAATAAATTTCCTCTCTCTCTTTCTCGCTCGCCCTATGTTCTCTCCTTTCTGTTTAAAATACATTCTATAGCTCGGGCGCCCGCGTAATTTTAAATTCCAATGGCTGAAGGCTCACTTGAAGCGCGGTGCTGCAGTAGCGACGAGTGGATCTCAATCTCCTGCAACATGATTAAGGGCTAAAAAGTTTTCCTTTTATTTCATCATTAAGAAGCTGTGGCATGATAATGCTGCGAGCCGCGCGCCCAAGTCTTTCGAAATAATTGATTTCCCGTGTACGATTTGTCCATCGAAATATCTTTAGCTTATAGCCTCGGGGTAGCAGAAACTCTGCGTCGATATAACGGAAACATTGCTGCTGCGAGAGAACAAAGTCACGCGGCTATATATGTAGGTGTGTGTGCACGTGTGCGTAGCTGTGAAATCGGACCCAGCCTTGAGCTGATAATCGAATCCATCAATACACGTACACGCAATCGGAATTCCTCAGAACGGCATCAGCAGTAGCAGCAGCAGCAGCAGCAGTGGTATAGCAGCTACGCGAGGAGATCAATGGCTCTGCCTGATATATAACATTGCGCGCACATAGGGGCGCTCGAAGAAGAAAAACAAGCAAGTCCATTACTCAAACGCGAGTCCATATCAAAGCTTTCGAAGTAGTCTTAGTCACTCAGTGCACAGGCTGTCCGTCCTGGATATCCATAAAAATGTCTTCTCTCTTTCTCTTTTTCTCTCTCTCTCTCTCTTCGGCAACTCCACCTCCCGCAATCGGCGCGCACTCGTGTGCCTCAGCTATCGAGCACTGCTGCGTGTGTGACTATACCGGCCACTACGAGACTATACTACTACTACTACTACCACCACCGCCACGACTATTTTGCTACTTTTGCTCTCCGAAAACTTTAAATCGACGTTGCAACGAGCGTGCGAGGACTATTATTCGCTGCCCGAGCCCGGCCAGCGGCGGCCAACGCCAAGTTTCTCGATAAATCATCGAGTACGCTGCAGCACCAGCAGCACCAACAGCAGTAGCAGCAGTAGCAGCAGTAGCAGCAGCTCCAGAACCAGCACCAGCAGTAGCACACAGGCCTTACCGATTCCGCGAGGAAAGGCCAAGAGTTGTGGAACTAATAAATATTAATACGCTCATAGCCAGCTTTCATCCTCAACTTTTACATGTATAAATCCCAGAGCGTAAGTGCACGAGTGCTCGCATAATTCGATCGGCTATTTTTACGAGCTCGCGTCTATGTACGGGGCGCGTATACAGACAGAGACGCTACAAAAAAGCCCAAACCTGTGTATCGCTTTGCTTACCCACGTTATACATTTGCCGCTGTAAAAATCGCTAGTATATCGCATCATGGAGGAGAAGAAAAGATCGATTTTTCCTAAGATTAGCCAGATTGTCGGGCTGTAAAAGTTTTGCCCTGGTGTATTGCCGAGAGACGGTGCACCTTGTACTCCTCTGTCGCTCGTGCTTTTCTTTATTTTTCCTCTTTCTGTATACCGCTCGCTTGTCAGTGAGAGAGATTGAAGGCTCCTCTCCACACTGCATGTAACAGAGCTGCAAACCTGATATTTTTCTCTTTCTCTCTTACACGATCGCGAAAAAAAAGTTAATTTATATAGACGAAGCTAATGCGCCACTGCTCCGCTCGATACGGCCTCGGCACCGCTTATACGTGAATACACAAACTCAGCCATGTCTCTCGAGCTATTCGTCAAAGAAATTTGTGATAGTGAAATATTGCGAGCACATATA
Source organism: Trichogramma evanescens (assembly GCA_902732785.1). Taxonomy (NCBI): domain Eukaryota; kingdom Metazoa; phylum Arthropoda; class Insecta; order Hymenoptera; family Trichogrammatidae; genus Trichogramma; species Trichogramma evanescens. The sequence goes on along the minus strand of CACVKI010142162.1, from coordinate 14,427 downwards.
TATATAGTCCTTCTCAGCTTGTGCGTCGCGCGTCTCGCGCGCTTCAACGCAGCTCATTTTATTAACTAAATCTACTACCAGCTGTCGCGTGCGAGAGAGCGCGCCTTACGTCGTTTCTTTTTTCCCAGGCTTTTTTTTCTTTTTCCAGTCAAGCTCGAGCACCAATAACGAAACCAATATCGTGCATACTTGCCCGCAAATTAAATATAAAAAGACGGGAAGAGAGAGATGGGATTTTATGAACACTTGTACTACTCGAGTAGATCGTGTTTATAAATTCATGCACATATACACGCTCCATTATTGGCATTGTTTATACTCGTAATATGATAAGCGAGCGCACGTATGCAACTCAATAGGACGACGTGCATTTTTTATCGAACGATAATAACTCACTTATAAGGCACGTATAGATTTTTTTTTATTCCCAAACCTCTTGACTCGTGTTTGCGCTAAATCGTCGTTAAAACAAGTCAAATAATCCGTTCGTTATTACGTCGAAGGAAAATATTGTCGTAATCATTGTCCGGCTGTGTGGGAGCCGATCATTATTTGCTCTAAAAAACTGCCCGAGCTCGCAACACGCCCTGGCGAAAACAGTGTGTAAGTACAATAAAGGTCGAGCTTTATTGCAAGAAAGGAGCAACCGAGTGTGTATGGATGGGGTGGTGAATGTGTATTGTGTATACATGTGTGTGTGGGTGTGCGTTATAGCAGCAGGAGCGCCGGGGAATGCTTCGGGCATTTAATGGGACAAGAAGACAGTGTAATCACAGGCAGCAAGACAATCAATACGTCTTTCAGCCGATGGCTTCCTTTAGTTTCGTGAGATAGCCCGCCGAGTGCCGGGACCAAAGCACCGAGAGAAACCGAACGCGCACAGAGAGAGAGAAGGAGAGAGGGTGAAAACAAACAAAGGGCAAACAGTAGTAGTGAGCTGAGCCATCCGCAACGACAACAGCATCGATGAATTCCGTCGCGCGTCTATACTTTGCCGCCACCACCGAGGCCGCTGTTGCTGTTGCCGTTGCTGAGACGACTATACATCTCTTATAGGTATACACGCTTTATATATAGCATACATGAATGTACAACGACAACGTGACTAAATTGCGCGCGCTGGTCCTGCAGCTGCTACCATTATTCGACGTCATCATGTATATAGATAAAACTGGGCGCACTTCGTTCTCTCGGTGTCTCTCTCTTTCTCTTTCTAGACTTTCTCATTGATATACAGTACTTTGTTCATCTGCTCTGCGGTGCGGGCGGAAAGCGCGACGTTTCTATATATACGTATATATATATTCGAAGTTACGCGAGACTGACTTTTTTCAATCCACAGCCAGGGATAAAAACGAAATGCCGATGCTCCAGAAAAAAATATAAGGAAAGGCAATCTTTGCCACAGCGCCGCGAGGACAGAAAAAAATTATGCATATGATACGGTTGCTTGGCGGAGAAAGGCGAGCAAATGGGGGGGTGGGGTGATGGGGTGGTGCGTGCATAGCTACCATTGTTATTACAAACGCACGGGATACGAATAAGTGGGCCGCTGTTGCTGCTGCTGCTGCTGCTGCCATGCGCAGTCATATATACCTTACGAGCGTTCTATATACTGGTGCGTGCGCTAAGGCTACAAGGCTTTGTGTGTGCATCTGTGTGTATCTGTTTGTGTGCATGCGGCGGCATGACCCTCTGCCGCAAGGAAGGAAACGCAATATTACCCCAGACAACGTTGTATACGATATTGGAGTGCAACGAGTGCAGCGCACACCACCACTACACTACATTTGCATATCATCTTTTTTTCCTCGTTTCCCCCTTTTTCTTTGCTTTTTTTTCCTTCTTCTTCTTCTTCTTCTTCTACTTTGGCCTGTTTCCTCGTTGCTCTACTACTCCACTACTGCGCGGCGCGAGTCTCTTTGGACGCAGCAGAAAAAGAAGGCGCACCGAGGGGTGAAAATTACTCGGTCTCTCGCTATAGCTCGTTTCAAAACCCCGGGGTGCAATCGAACGTCTGTCTGGGCTTCTTTCCTTTGATTATTGTGCGGCCGAGCGTTGCGCGAATTAGTCCAAATGTTTAATTAAAAACAAAATACAAACGAAGGTATTATACTTAAGTATCAGAGCTTGTATATGAGATACAAGTTCTCGAGCGCATAAACAAATGAAGAGGTGTACACGTACATACTAGAGTCAAAGTGCCGATAATTTGGCGTGGAGAGAGCGTATATACACGTATCGCTCGCGCCGTAATACATGGATGTACCGAACACACCTGGGAGCGAGAGCGAGCGAGTAAGTAAGTCAAACTGCTGGGTAAACAATTATTACAAAGGTTCCCCGAGACTCTATGGCGGGCGTACACACCATATACACAAGGCGAGCTAATTGAAATTGAATACGAACCGGCTCAAGTGTCGAGCGAGGAGAGAGAGAGAGAGAGAGAGAGAGAGACGGAAGCCTTGGCTCTCGACACTTGATACGACGACAACGACGCGCGCTGACGATCGCAATCTTTCTCTATGTCGAAAAAAAGCCACTCGAAAGCTCTTTCATTCGAGGCGCTCTCTCGCAGCCATGGCGTTCTACTCTATACAGCTGTATGCATATGCACGGGGGCTCGCGCACCAGTACGTAGTAGAGCTTTCGGTGAAAGGCCTCGTGCAGTGCTGTGCACTAGTATCCTTTTCTATACATACAGGGCTGGTAGTGGCAGCGGCGGCAGCAGCGCACGTATGCGTTGCGTTCGCGTGCGCGCTTGCCGTACGTAGTGCACGAGCTTTTGCAAAAGCACGAAAGCTCAGGCTCTGCGTATGTATGCCGTTGAAGTTGCAGCTGGTGGTGGCGTGGGACGCAAGAAGTAGAAGGGGCTGCTGTGCCATGGAAAAGAGCGAGAGAATTGCGAGACTCGAGGGAGTCTTATGGAACGTACGTATACAGCATATACATGTACGCACGCACACACATTGGCTGCACTCGTGCGAGCTAAGACTCCTCAATAAAGCTCGCGACTGGCGTGGGCGAGCTGCTGCTACAGCATCGGCATTTGCGTGTATAGTGCATTCCTTGTATAATTCAACCTCTCTCTCGCACCCGCTTTGTGGTTCTCCGTCGCTCGCTCCCTCTCTCGCTACCTATCTATACACGAATTATGTGTACGTATAGGTTCGCCTGCGCGCGTATGTGCGTGTGGAGCTGTGCTATGCTCGCTTTATACGTGACGTCTGACGAGCATCCGGTTGCATATATATGTAGTCAAAGAGAGAGAGAGAGAGAGAGAGAGAGGAGCTCGCGCTTTACCCGTACTGTTGCTGCTGCTGCTGCAAACTGCCGCTGCCGTTGCTGTACTTGCTTCTGCTTGTGAATTGCTTCGTGGCTGCTACTGCTGCAGCTACTGCTACCACTGATGTGTGAGAGGGTGTGCGAGGATGTGTGCGTGTGTGTGTATGCAGCATCGCGCGTTTACTCTCTCCCTCTCATAAAGGCACTAAATCACGTAGCGGCGTATGTCCTGGAAATTTACTTTGCTATATATCTAGAGTATTACACGTACACACACGGCTCTACACGTACACGTCGAGTCCTATCTCTCTTCGTACACATAGGCCCTCGCTTTCGTTCTCTCTCTCCCTCTCGTGCACCCGCTCGCTATCGTCGACATCTATGTATACAGAGAGAATGCGTGCTTTGCTCTCGTCATACATCCACGCGCACAAACACACACACACACACACACACACACACACACACACACACACACACACGTGCACATTCACACACTCGCTGCAGCTACCCCTAAAGCACCTGTGCTTCTCCGCCAGTCACTGCTGCTGCTGCTGCTACTGCTACTGCTGCTACTTCACTAGACCGGTGTGAGTGTGTGTTAGTATACCAGTGGTACCGACGCCGCCACCGTCACCCTCACTCCCAAAGGTGCGTGCGATGTTTAAACGATACTCGTACGTTATCGTATTATACGTGTTTTATGCGTTCTCGCTCCCTCTCTCCCAGGTCTTGCGTAAATCAGAAGCATAGACACACACGTGTATATAGGGCACATGACGTATTAGAGAGAAAGACATCTGCGAGCTTTCGATTACACGTGTAGAACAGCAGAGGCGCTGCAATGATTTCAGCGTCCGTCGTCGTCGTACGCTTTGCTTTGCTTTGTGTATGTCGTACAACTGCTGATGCCGCTGACACAGCATCGCACGTATATGCCCTACTAGTTTGGCATGGAGAGAGCAGAGAGAGGTATTATGCGTTGTAGTATAGTACGACTGTGCGTCGACTCGTACTACTGCGGCGCGCACAAGCTTATAAGCTCGCGCGCTAGCGTCGACCAACTCTCGTGCAAATACGATATTCCTTGAGCCGCGCAACATCGTGTTGTTCTTGTTATTGTTGTTGTTTTGTTGTTGGTATTACATCGTCAGGTAAAATCAGGGCTTTCCCACGCGCTTACCTGCAGCTCTAGATTTATAATTAAGGCAATAATGCAGTTAACATCCGAGCGAGATGTAGTAGTCGCAATCAGCTCATAAATCGGTCGATAATATAAGCCATTGGAAAGCTCCGCCAAAGGATATAGTAGTCGAGTAAGTGTGGCGAGTATAAACAGCAGTCCGTATAGCCTTTGCCCGACGAGCTTTGGGTCGACGAGCTTTCGTCGTTAAATACCTCGTGCGGCACACGTGCAACGCAGCTCTTTCTCTCTCTCTCCCTCTCACTCTCTTTCGAGTCAGACAGCACCAGCACCAGTAGCAGCAACTTATACAAATAATAGCGACTCTTGCCACGGCTAGCTTGGCCTAACTATCGTGTAGCTTCGCAATATATGCACATGTGTATACAGCAGCAGTAGCAGCAGCAAATCACACGAGCTCTGCAAACAGAGGCGTCGGCGGCGGCAGCGGCTATATGCAACTGCTGTTGCAGCACCAGCACCAGCAACTGCCATATACCTAACGTTACGCTTACACTCTCTCAAACAGCCCTGCAGTGCACGCATACAAGCATTGCATCCACACTAGCTCGAGCGCAGACAGCTGGTATTTAAGTAACGCTGAGCTGGTTGCACCAGAAGCAGCAGCAGCAGCAGCTGGACGTTTGTGTTTGAGCAAAATGTACCTTCCACGGTGCGTTTACGTAACCGGTTCCTATATAGCCATCGGCAAACGAGCGGCTATGTAGCTTCTTAAGAATCAACATTATTGTACGTGCGTTTAATAGCAGCAGCACACGCATAGAGTCGAATTTCACGCTCGGACTCATGTCGACGAAGCTCGAGCTAAACAAATAAATATTTACTTTTAACGTATTACAGGATATTACCATCATGCACGCATCGTATGAAATACATTTTTAATGATCGTACTCGGCTTTCAACCCATTTATATTTTGTTTCGACAACAATAGATGACCAGAGTTTTTAATGATCAGTTCCATGGCGTTACCTGGGCTCACGTTTGCGCTCTTTTTTTTTCACTCCCGCGATGCGATAAAATAGTCTAGCTCAACATCTCTGTGTATAGGTATAGGTTACCTTACGGGCAATGGATGGCACAGCAACATCGGCAAATCCCAACAACAAACTTGGCTGCGGCCCTGGTGTGCAGAGTGTTGGTATGGCTTATACGTGCAAGCGATGGTAAAGCATCTCTTTCTGCTGCTACTGCTTCTCTACCTCCCCCGCCCCCGTCCCTCCTTGCCCTTCTTCTTCACCGTCACTCTTTTCCCTCCTCTCGTCGTCGGTGGTGCAAGCGAGCTCGAAGCAGCAGGACTTTAGCGAAGCACGAGCTTTCTCTAAACCGTTTCTGATGTTTGGCCAGCACACTCACGTGTTGCGGTAAAGCGGCACGTCATCCACCCCCCTGCCTACCCCCCAGACACCTCTTCAGACACTCGCATACACGTACACACATAGACACACATATATACATACATGAATGTAGAGGAACCCGCAGAGAATATGATGGATGTAAGTTAGGGTGCGAGTTTTACCTCCTTCCGCTAACAAACTTCGTCTTCTTCTGCTACTTCTACTACTCTTCTTCTTCGTCCGATCCCGGCTCTCCTCCGTATACTTGCTGCGAGTACTCGAAGCAATCGCCTCGAGGACCTCCGCTGATTTCGGAATGCGCCGATCGACTTCTCATATACACTGACTTAGTTACCCTCTCTTCAGAGCTCCCATACACAACTATCAAGAAGAAGAAGAACGAAGAAGAAGAAGAAAATGAGAGAAGAAAGAACAAGAGTTTGCTCGATCGTTTTTTTTCTTCTCCTTTTTTTTTTTGTTTTATATGAAGTTTTACTAGATAGTATGTGTGTATGTATCGGCATCCTCGCGCCATATATATACTTTCTCAAACCGCAAACGATAAAAGAGTTTAATGGCTACGAGCGCGGGGTAAGAATTTTTATGGAGAAATCGGCCCCCTCGTTTTTCCTTCTCTCGACTCAACTTCTATTTCGCTGGGTATTAGTTATAGAGCTCAGTTTGATTAAGTGCTTTGATAGCTCCAGCAACTCGCGCAGACATTGTACCCTATATATTTAAGTGATGCTGCCGCTGATCATGAGTGTGTGTGCTGTGTATGTGTGCGCAAAGATACCCATGGGTCACTCAACGCTTCCGCGCGCGCGCGCTACCCTCTCGGGAAAATGCTTAATCACGGGTCTTTGTTCAGATGATATTTCACCATTTACTCGATGATTCGAATAGGCCCTATAATACTTTTGTAAAATATATATCATTCGAGGCTTCTCGAGTCCGGGCGCGCGCAGCACTCGAGATGTAACTTCTCCGAGCAACTTTCGATCGAAGCCGCGTGCAATTTCATCGGGTCACGATGAAATTGAAAAGCTTCGAGAGAGAAACTCGTACTTGCCGCTGCTGCCACGAACCCGATATGCCTCCTCGCGCTGCTGCGGTGGCATTGTTAAAAGATTTTAAATACTTGATTTGCTAAAGACGAAACTACTGTACAAGGTAATTCATCTTATGGAAATCTGATCTCCACCAGGCTGCCGCCGCACTCGACGATCTTGCGCCGACAAAGTTCGCGTACTGAGGTAAAAAGAAAGGATTCTTTTTTTTATTAACTATATGCATATAAGCGTAAAAAGGATTTCTTTTTCTTCTCTCGACGTTTGCTCTTTTCTGTCTCGAAATCAATCTTTGTGCATGAATATTTAAATAAGCAAACCTCTTCGGCGTGACAAAAATGTCAGCAATTCTTAAATAAGTTGAGCGGCAGAGGTCATAACGATAGTTTTATCTTACACAACCCGTACTTATGCAAATTTCATTTTAACAGTTTTATTCGTTAAAATTTTATCATTTGCGACTTGAGTCAATGATATTGAGCTCGTAAGATCCGTAATAATCTGTGAGAGTGAAGTAAAATGTTGATGGCATTTTTTTTAAATTTCTTTTTTTTAATGACTGACCTCGTAGAAATACTCAATATTTATTTATGAATTTTAATCCAAAATTTACCGTTTATACTGAAAATTCTAGAAAATGAAAATTTTATTGTACAAAAATATTTGTGTCAGTTTTCTATCACTTCAAGTTCGATAATTTAAAATCGGTTTTCAACCACTTCAAGCATACACTTTTTCTCTTGTTATACGCGGGTTTCGCTGTACGCGGCACTTTTTCGGAACGTAACCCCCGCGTATAACGTGGGATCCCTATACTACTTTACGACTTCAACGCTAGATGGCGAGTATCTAATTCATCTGAAAATCTGCAAGTGGCCAAATGAAATAATTTGTATAAGTTGAAGCAAGATTTTAACGACTTTATACACGGCAGGTGGAATTGTGATTTCGGAGGCCACAATAGATTTTTGAGGACTAATAATACACGTCTTGAAGTACTCAAAAAATTTTTTTATCCATCATCATAAAATTAAAATTTTCTTAATGAAGGATTTCAGCTTAACAATCAAAATTGTAGAAACCGCAGCTTTCAAAAAATAAAAATATCGAATTTTATCGAAAAATTTTATCCCACGATTGTTTATAAAAATTAGAGTGATGATCGACTCGAAAACTGGCTACATATTTTTGTAAAATCATAATTCAAAACAGTCGAGAAATGATCATAACTTTGTCCGAAGTCAATAGCTATACAGTACACTTTTTGTGTGTTTCCCTCCGGGACTTGAGCTAGGCATTAATAAACTCTAATATAGAGTCAAGTTAAGTCTTTTCATCTTTTTCTCTCGTTTTTCAGCAACGTATACGTATCCGTATACGGTCTCTCTCTCTTTCCACGCCGCGCAGGAAAGAGCCAGAATAATTTCGATGCAGCGAGCGCGAGAGTGGAAAACTTTATTACCTGGGCTTTATTTCAATCGAGTTTCATTTTGCGTACAGAATTTATGCATCGATTATACGCGAGAGCCCTTCTCGCCACGCGCACACACACACATATACGAATAAAAAAAAGTATTCACACCGCCGCCAGGCCCGAAAGTATATAAGCTCGCGAGGTCAGCGCTCGCCACGATATTACGCTATATATATTACACGGAGCCTCTGCCGATGCCGCCGCGCGCTCGCCAGATGAATAACAAGTGCCACGCAGCAGCAGCTTAGCCGCGAGCCCACAGCACGGCTCGCGTTATATGTTATACGAAATAAGATTAGCAGTGCGCCGGAGAAAAAGTTTGATTGCGAGCGCGGGCGCGTCGACGGCACTCGAGCTTACGGCAGCAGCAGCAGCTCGCGAGGATTATCAAAGCACACGACGATAAATTGAAAAAAAGCTTGACCCAGCCTCTCTCCACCTCTGTCTTTTGTTCTCGGGCTTGAATTAACTCGAAATATAAAATCGAGCCAGAGAGTTGAAGGCAAACGCGTGAGACGATTAATGCGATACTCGCAAAGTAGAGAGAGAGAGAGAGAACAGCTCCTCTGTATACGTATCGAGTTTAAACTCGAGTTTATAAGCGCGCGCGTATATATGTCTGGGCGATGGCGCAACTATTTATAAAGCTTCAAATTATGCGCAGTTTCAATGCCGTTACTGCCTACTCCGTGGCGCCGCTGTCAATCTTACACGGCAGAGAGAGAGCGAGAGAAGAGTTTATACAGTTTAGGTCGGGACGAAACTTGAGGCGAGAACTGCCGTACTTCCACGGTACCTACATATAATATATTTCCGAGCGCGATGATTGGATGATGAAACATACGAGGATTTAATCGAGGTTACTTCGCTAGAAGTTCTGCGCGCGTACGTATTATGTGTGTGTGTGTGCGAGTGTAGGAGTATACGCTCTATTCAGAAAGCAATATTGCATCGAGGGAGGACCAAACTCCAAGACAATATACCCGGATCGGAGAGCTTTCTGTAGTCCCTGGCCCTCCGTGCGCGCACCCATGAGTAGATATGGCGATAATCAAGCTGTATGTATCTTTTTCATCGTAATCAAGGATAAACTCGAAGTTTACGGAGCGAATTAGAAGATATACAACAATACAGTGCGTCGTCGTCTGCTGTGTGTGTAATATGCATGTAGATTATACATGTATTAGAAATACACAGCTATGCATATATGTGAGCGGGCTTTGCAGCAGCAAGTTTACTTAGACAACCTGGAGCAACTATAGCTGCACTACTATAGCTTCCTCTCTCCCTCTCGTTTGCCAAGACAAATACGGAGCCTTTCTTTTGTCTACGGGTAATAGTCGCGCCCCGATGTACCTCTTCTTCTCTCTTCTCTATCTGCGGAGTTTCAAGCACTCGTATTAGTAATCAAAACTTGCTCTCTCTCTCTCTCTCTCTCTCTTTCTCTCTCTCGGCCGCTTGACGAACGACTACGACGACGATGACGATGACAATAAGAGACGACGGTATGCACGTAGTACAAACACGCACTCGGCCCTTGACTCGAGTCTTACTTCGTGTTTGTGTGCTCGTTGCCCGCCATCCGGTGAACGATGCGCGGCGTGCAAACAATTAAACGATTCTTGGCGGACACACTCCTCGTTACAAAGTAATCGCAGCTTTGGGCAACTTTTGCTTCTCCAAAGCGTGTAAGCTCGGGCCTCAAATTATGCTAATATATATGTATACGCGGGAGTAGACGAGTTCGTGCACGCGAGAAAAATAAAGCAGCGATAAAAATATTATAATGCAGTTGAAAAGAAGAAGCAAGTGCTTTATGCATTCGGCTCGCGAGCGAGCTGCGAGTACTATGTGTATATATGCGCGCCCGTGTATGAGAGTACCAGCCGTGAAATTAAACCCGCCAAGTATCATATACGCCATTCGCGGCCGTATAACTTTTATCCCGACCGACAACTTTGCCATATACACACACATACGAAACTCGGGGGTTGCCCGCGCGCGCGCGCGCGAACGATAAAACTCACGCACGCGGAATAAAGAAATTTTCTTTTTTCCTCACAGCTGCGCGAGTGCGTATGTATGTACGTATGTACGATGTGTACACACTATGGCAGCACACATGTACACACACAAACGCGCGGGAGACAGAGTTAGAATTCCATACATTTCTATGTCAGTGACGTCGCTGTGCCGCTGCTGTTGCTATACACGACTTACACTTTTTTTTTCTTTCTCTTCCACTAGCGCCGGAGCATCTCCTGTGCAGCTCCACTGCCCGCATCTGTCGGGAGAAAGGCGCGGGAGAGAGAGAAAGAAAGAGACAAAGCGCAAGAGTCGTGCAAAAAAGCGCGATATCTTTGTTGTTCTTTTATTTGTTTACTTTTTTTTTTTTAATTTTTTTTCTCCTACATTCACGTATAGCCAAGGTAAAACAGAATTCTTTCGGCAAGAATCCCTATAGCGTCGAGTATAGAGTGAAAAAAATATTCGAACGCGATGTCTGATTTGCGCGCACGCACATATGAATTCCTTGCTTTTCACCGCCCCGTGTTCCCATCAACGCGGGCGATCTTTCGTACTTTTTGCTTTCCAATTATAATCCGCGTCGGGGAATCCGCGACGCGTGACCCCCGCTGTACGCGTGTTTCCTTTTCTTTTTGCATTTGTTTTTTTGTTTTTGCCGCTGCCTTTTTTGTTTTATTTCAGCACGAATCACAAAAATTGTTTAACAGCAGAATGTGCTTGTTATACGCTCGTACACGAAGAATAAATGGAAAAAATTTCGCGCGCATGACGTTCGCGACGAGAAGGATCGACATCGAGGAACGAAATGAATGAGCAAATAAACGTGAAAGGTGATCGGAAACTTGATTGATATCGTGCTGAGAGTGCAGAAGCAGGAATAATGAAAGGCTATCGGATTACGTAGTCAAATCGGTGATGTATGTGTGATTGGACGCGTATCTAGAAGACCAATTTTTTCTTTGTTTTTTTTTTTTTTTTTTGATAAAAACTTACCCCTTCGGATCTTTGGTTTTCCAGTGACTGAAACTGTTTTAATGATTACGTCATACATTTACGTCGTTGAAACTGAGCGTAATGTGTGCATATATTATCTTTCTCCATTAATGTTACTGCGTTTTCCAATACACGTTTCTCTCTCATTAAATATATAAAAGTCACATTATCTCGAATTGGAAAACTCGAAAAAAATAAAGTGGTAGCAAGGTACATCAAGATTCATAGAAAAATCCCAGTTTACTCGATACACTTAACATAGCGGCAGCGCGTCGTGCGAGATGCCGTTTCTTAATTAAAAGTCTTTGAATTTCCAGGCCTGAATAAAAGTCTACGAGTATAGACGACGATGACGCGCAGATTCTCTCATCTTGCGAGCTCGTGTGAGTGTGTGGGTGCGTGTGTATGTGGGAGTGTAAAAAAGGACAAGCTTGGAATATACACGTCAGCGGGCGCTAATTGCTCGGTTTGTTTGAACTTTGAATAGGAATTCAGGCAAGATGCGTGAAATTGACTCGAAAAGTAAAACTGGGTTAGAGAGCAGTCGGCGGTGTGCACAGTGCCATGCGCGGAGTAGAAAACGTTTATTATCTTTACTTTATCATTCGAGCCGAAGAACTTGTATGATAAACTCCGCCCGGCAACTTTGAATCGAAGCTTTTTTTTCTCTCCTTTTTCCTCTCCTTCTTCTTTGGGTATATACAGTTTCCCGAGCTCATCTCGTCGCTTAATTTGCCGCCCTGGATATGCGTATAACTTGTATTCGTGCATACGCACAGTATGCTCAATCGTTTGATTGAGTTCTCGACAAAACGGTATAAAGTGGATATACACACGCGTAATATATTGCCAGCTCGGCCCTCGGACGATTCAAGCTATCGAATTTTGCGCCGAGAAAATTATTTATCCTCTCCATCGGCTGGCCGCACTGCATGCACTTCAATGAAACACATCTCGTGCAGCTCGCTCACCGCGCCTGAAGATAATTTGAACGTAGTAGCGAAGTAATTCTCAATGAGAATGAGAGAAAAATGCAGAGTATGAAATGCGAGAGCGGAGAAAAAGAGCGAGAGTGAGAGAGATTAAATATATCGCGTACAGAAAGAAAAATGAGCTTTTTAAAAGAAAGGACTACATAACACACAAAAAATGCTAACGATCACTCAGATATCTACGTACCGTTTATATACATATATTGAATGCATGATGGCTTGAGCATGCAAATTGAAACGAAATATAATGTGCATATAAGTCTGCGTAGGACGAATTGCTGAAATAAAAGAGAAATTGGAGGGGGTATAAAACCTGAAGCTAACGGAGAAACAAAGCGAGTTTACGGGAGAAAAAGTCTTCACCAAGTATTCGAACTTTTTAGCGAATAATATTCTTTGTCATTATTATTATTTTTATTATTCTCAACTCGAATGTATGCCCGCGCGAGTGTACGTACACCTTGACAGGGATAGAGATGAATGGATAGAAATGCGATGCCGCACATGCATATCGCGCAGTTTATGCATGTGCTGCTGCTGCTACTGAGGCCAAGCGAGAAAGGCGAGAGGGAGAGAGAGCGAGGAAGGTCTTCGTTCTGTATAATAATGAAAGGTCCTACTTCTTCATTCGTTCGTTTCTTCTCTCGTGAAAGTGACATCTCAAACACACACACACACACACACACACACACGCAGAAATACTCACGTTTTAGCGTGTATGCATACATGTAGCTTGTTGTAGTATAGCAGGCAGCTGCGTGTCATGAATTCTGCTGTGTTTGCAACAGATAGAGAGAGAGAGAGAGGAGTGCAACTGGCACAAGAAGAGAGCGAGATAGAGGAAAGCCTTGTGCGCGGAGCGAGTGAGGAAGAGAAAAAGAAACGAGGAATCGGCTGTTATATATGACAAAAAAGCTATATAGAAGAGTTTTTTCGGTCAATAAAAGGAGGTATGCATTCGCACCGTATATGTATATATCTTAGTTGTAGACATTTTTTCGTGTCGCTCTCACGCGCTATACTGCTACACCCCCGGCGCGATTGGACAAGCCAACTCGTGCTCGTGTAGAGAGATGGAAAATATTTTTGTATGTGCGCGAGTATCATTCCCCTTTTTTCGATTACTTCGATACTTGTATATTTACTTACACATTTTTATGAAGATAAACGCTGCGCAGCTATATAGCGCGCGAATGACCCATTTATCCGTATTTCCAGTGCTAGTTTCTGTTTGTTCTTCGCGATACAGCTCGCAATGCGAATGTCGGATCACTGGGCGCGGGGCAACAACCATCGCACAGAGTCTGCCCTGCCCCGATCTAGTTAAACATCGACGCGTGGATCCAGCGCGCTGCATTTGCGTTCAAAGCAATGCCCGTACTCAGGTGGAGTGCAAAAAATTGTTTGAAACTGCATTCGGTGAACAATTATATACTGCGTAATTCATATATCGCGTGGATACGTACGTAGGAAAATTGAGCTCCGCTGCAATCAAAACATGTAATTCAACTTGTTTACAAACAATCAGAACTACGAGAGTATGCGCACACATCGAATGCGGATGGCCAAATAACGCAGCGGCTTATTTCATTATCTCTCTTCATCCGGACTTGACTGGTTTTCCTTATAAGTCGATCTGAATTCGACAGATTTTGAATGCTCGAGTCACTCACAGAATCAATTACAAACGGAATTTTACGTTTGATCAATTTTTCAAAAGCCCCGAGTAGAGTCACCCACCCAGTGATTGAAAGCATACCAGTGAATGAAAGCACTTTTTTAAACAAAACTTATTAATTGATAACGACATAATTCATGAACGACGAATTTTTATGCTATTCGTGGGTATTATTACTAACTATTCGAATGGTTATCAGGTCCAGAATCAATACAGTTTAACGATAGGAATTAATTTACGAACGCACCGTTCGCTGAGCCGTAAAATACGGTCATTGCTTCCTCCATAGAGGAAGCTATGTGATGGGTTCGAATATGAGTTTTTGAACCAGACCTCGTACGACAATTTCGTTTACATTTTTGTAAACT
>CACVKI010142160.1:0-10917 GCA_902732785.1 Trichogramma evanescens | reverse complement strand
GAATTTTGATTTAGACCTTTATATCAGTTCTATTACTCAATATGTGCTCAAAAACAACAATAAATTTTCTTGAATTTTGCTTTTTTTCACATCTATTAGTGTAACAACTTTTTTATAACTTGAATCAAAATTCCAGAAAACTCAGCCCATAGAGTATCTTATTTTATGAAGTATCTTCATTTTATGAAGATTTTGAGACGTACTAGAGGTCTCTATGATAAAAACTGACTGAGAAACCCTGCGTACACTGGACTAAAATGTGAAAAATTAAACTTTCCAGGAGAAGCAAAAGAAAGAATTTATGTTTAAAACATTGAAATCTTTCACTACACATTCTCAGTGGCCCACACATAAATCTCACTCACACTTTACTCATTCTCAGACTAATTTGAGATTTTTCAAATCATTTCACTAATTTGTTTCTATATAAACTTCACTCAACCCACATAAATATCGCCTAATAATGCTGCGCGGGCGAGCCATTCGAGACTTGACGTGATATGACTCGTACACATTATAATAACATAAATAATTTGTTTTGAGGGCTAAAAATTTGGGAAATGATACTTCAAATGTCAAAGAATCGAAAGCAAACATAAAAAAAAATCGATATTTGGGTCAAATTTGGTGTATATCTCCCCTTAACACGTATTTTTTTCGGAAAGCCATAATTTCACTATACGCGCACAGTATCACAGTTGAAACTTATCATAACAGTCAGTAAAATAGCAGCGAGTGCGGCTCACTATATACCCAAGCTGAGTGATTACTCTTGTGGACTGGCATGCGCCACCTAGCGGTGAGCCCTGGAACTAATCATGATAATGTCTCTTTTGGATAGACACATGACATCAGGCGGACGACTCATGAATCATTACTCCTCGTGCTCAACCAGCTGGACCAGTTTCACGATCGGTCGTTTGTACGTACCTTTAGCAGTCGCAATGGTAACAGTACGTACTAATCCGTCACGGCCAGGGTGTGCTTCAACTACCCTAGCCAGTGGCCACCGAGCGCTGGGGAGAATCTCATCTTTTACCAGAACGATATCTCCTGGGTCGAGACTCTTTTTTACACTAAGCTACTTATTTCTTTTCTGTAGCGTAAGTAAATATTCTGTGCATCAACGCTCCCAGAAAGCTTGAGTAATCTGCGTTACTCATTTCCATCGCTCCAACGGGCCCAATTTTTTATCTTTGAGCGGGGGTTCGTTGAGCATGATCGACGATTCGCCGATCAACGGATGAGCTGGTGTCAACACAGAGTCAGGCTCAAATCCGTCAGGCAATGGCGTGAGTGGTTGCGAATTTAAGATCGCTTCGATCTGTGCCAGCAGAGTTGAAAACTCTTCGTAAGTGAACAGATTATCACCAACCATTCGCTTCAAATGGTATTTGACCGATTTGACTCCAGACTCCCACAAGCCGCCAAAGTGTGGCGCACATTGAAAATGACAAGTTGTTCCATGTTTGTCACGCAGTTGAGGGCTTATGGAATTGTAGAAACCAGAACCTTGACAATGCAGTCGTTTAAGTTCAGCGTCGGCTCCAACGAAATTCGTGCCAAGGTCGCTGTACAGATGTCGACAAGGACCTCTTCGAGAGATGAAGCGGCGAAAAGCTGCGATGAAAGAGTCTGTATCGTATGACGACACGGCCTCCAAATGTATAGCTTTCGTTGCCATACATACAAAAATGGCGAAATAACCTTTATACGAATACGTTCCTCGATGTCTGGAAGCTTTGATCCGGAAAGGACCAGCATAGTCTAGACCGGCTTCCTCAAGGGAGCGACATCGATTTACACGAGCTGCAGGTAAATCAGCCATGCGCTGGAACGCCGTTTCGGCTCCGTATCTGAGACACACAACACACCGCCGCAGTCTTGCGCTTATCACGTTTTTGAGGTGTGGAATCCAATACTGCTGTCGCAGGTGCGTAGCGATTAAGTGTATTCCGCCGTGGAACATCCTCTCGTGCATGTAGTCGACAAGTAACTGAACCAATCTACTCTTGGTTGGCAAAATAATAGGATGTTTGCGATCCTCACTGAGAGCAGCGTGCCTTGATCTACCACCAACACGGATTAATCCGTTTACGACACAACTTGGCAAGAGGGTGTTCTTTGGCCAGCTGT
This sequence comes from Trichogramma evanescens, assembly GCA_902732785.1. Lineage (NCBI taxonomy): Eukaryota > Metazoa > Arthropoda > Insecta > Hymenoptera > Trichogrammatidae > Trichogramma > Trichogramma evanescens. Next base: position 8,781 of record CACVKI010142160.1, on the reverse strand, counting down.
GCCTTGTCGGAGATAAGTTGCATTTCTTCAGGTAAAAGTGCAACTTGCATCATTCGACATAAATGACGTGCTGATTGCTCCAGCTTTTGCACGGTGACTTCGGTGCCATCGTCCGCCTCGAATTGCAATTTCAAAGTCAAATTGCATCGGCCTGCCAACTTAGTTACGAAACGCAGACAATGCACCATCACTTTCTTCAAGCGCATGTACGAAGAAAAGCGATCGAACAGCTCACAGTCTTGCAAGCACTGCAGCGTAAGCAAACTTTGACACGTTTGCGAATCCGTACAATTCAATATGCGTGTCGCTCATGAAACCATTCCATCTGGGAATTGTTACAGAGGGCAACTCCTGCATATCGACCTCGAAAGCACGCCATTTCTCAGTCTCAGCGTCGGGCAAGGGAGTATCCCACTCTTTGGTCAAGAGCCACAGAGACTGCATAAAGATTTTTAAAGGGATCAAGACGGACGAAATCCAACCAGAGGGATCGAACATGCCCGCAATGCTTGATAGAACCTTTCTTTTGGTGATCGGAGCGGACAGAGATTCTAGCGCTACGTTGAAGCGAAAAACATCAGTTCTCGGTTCCCTTACGAGTCCGGGTACTGAAAATCCCAGTCCGACTTTGAGCGTCGCTTCTTTGGCTAAAGCTGACATTTTATTATGTATGACAGAAGTAGCCAAAGGAAATTTAGCTCCGTCGTCCTCTGCTAGTTTTCTCATAGTACGACTGGCCAAAAAGGCAGAAGGGCCACAACCAAACGTGACGGTTGTAAGGACATCATTTTCGAAATCCTTTTCCGGGTCTTCACGCCAAAGGATGGATTGTAATTTCCAATCTTCTGGGTGAAGGCGTACTTGTAAGTACATTTTCGAGACATCGGCTACGAAAGCTATGGGGTAACAGCGCCAATAAGCAAGCACGAGTACGAGTTGCGGCAATAGATTCGGCCCAGTCATGAAATGCTCGTTCAGCGATTGACCCGCGGCATTTCTGGCCGAAGCGTTAAACACTGGTCGAACACGAGTAGCCGTACTGCTCTCTTTGACCACCGCATGATGTGGCAAGAAGAAATGCGAGCCATAATCTTCTGGTGGGATATCAACTTTACGCATTTGATTTGACTCGATCATTTGCGTAACCGCCGCGCTGTATTCCACTCGAAGCGATGGATTTCTGCTGAACTTTCTTTCTAATGAAAGCAAACAGCTTTGAGCTATCTGACGAGAGTTGTCCCAATCAAGCGGCATCTCAGGCTTCGCTGGCAGTCGAACTTGATATCGACCATCTGTGAGTCGAATGGTATTCTTCTGGTAATGTGCTTTGCACAGCTTGTCTTCTGCGGACCAAGGAAGAGCACGAGGCGGCTCTTCGATCTCCCAGAAAGATTTCAACAGATCGTCCAACTGACCATCTTTTTGAAGGCATACGATGGTGCCCCCTTGACTCGGCTCGTCAATACTACCAGACAGTATCCAACCGAGCCTTGACTTCGTGGTTATAGGTGCACTTTCACCACCCGTTTTTAAACCTTCTTGCACAATGCGAGCGTGAATTTGTGTGCTCAATAGCACGTCAATGCGACCGGGTCGCTCAAAGTTTGGGTCGGCCAACTGTAGTCCTTGGATATGTGACAATATCTTCGGATCTCTGCACGAGGGCTGATAACTTGTAATAGTTGGCAGTACGTAAGCTTTCAACATTAGCTTAAATTTCGACGGGAAATGCGGTCGAATCGCCAACTCTACTTCTGATCGACTGATTGTCAGGCCCTGTCCTATACCAGAAACCGGAACGTTTACATGCATGTATGCCGAAGCAATTGTAACACAATCGCTTTTTGCCGAGAGTCTGTTTTCTCTCTTCAACGCTTTGTTTTCTAAGTTTGTTGCATTGTTCGATAGAGTGCGTTTCAGAGCACACCGGGCACGTGGTCTTGTCCGCGTTTGCTTTCACAAAATTATTAGACTTGCGACTTTTACTCGTCGTAGCCTTATTTTCTGTTCTTGCTTGAGGAGTTTTCTTAGCAAATTCCTTGGTGCTTTCCAACAGCAACAGCGTGCTTCTTTCAGCCTCCAAAAGCTTGCAAAGATCGTCAAATGAGCTGGGTATTGTAGTGTTTTTTCTGTTTTACACTATCTTCCCACTTAGCTTGGCACTGAAGCGTTATTTTACTCCTGGTCAGAAAATACTTAAAGTGGTCCCAATGCTGTACTGGGCTGCCAAGCGCTTTTAGAGCTTGCAGTATATTGTGTATCCCGTTCAGCACGCGCATGAGTTCGCTAGCTGAATTATCGACCATTGCCGGCATTGACATTAAGCTTTCCAACAACTTGTGAATCAACAATCTGGTGTTGTCGTAGTGACTCAACAGCACCTTCCAAGCGTTGGCGAAGTGTTCACCACCAGGGGATTTCTCTCAGCAATTTGGCTGCTTCACCAAAGTTCTCAACAAAGACACCGAGTAGACGTGGACAGACAAACACGAGGAAGCCTTGAAGATAATCAAGGACAGGCTCACCAGCCAACCCATACTTACCCATTACAACGGCAAGGATCGGCTGGTCCTGTCGGGAGACGCCTCGCCGTACGGAGTAGCTGCGGTGTTTTCGCATCTCATGGACGATGGCACAGAGAAACCCATCTACTACGCCTCTCGGACACTGTCGCCTACTGAAAGGAATTACGCTCAAATCGACAAAGAAGCCCTCTCCATTATTTTTGGTGTACAAAAATTTCATAAATACATTTATGGCAGATCTAACGTTCTGTTTATCACAGATCATAAGCCGCTCTTGGGCGTGTTCAAGCAAGGAGCCCCAACGCCAGAGCATCTGTCACCAAGGATGCTTCGCTGGTCACTTATGCTAGGAGCGTACAATTATTGTTTTGTCTACCGACAGGAAAAGCAGCATGGTAATGTCGATGCCCTATCCCGGCTGCCGCTGCCGCACCACCCTGACGATCAGTTTCCCGAGCCTACAGGAATTCACCTTCTCGAAGTAACAGATGACCCTGTCAATTGGTCTGACGTCGCAGTAGCAACCAATCAAGACGCAATACTGAGAATCATCGTCAAGTATGTACAGTCCGAATGGCCAGCGAAAGTCTCGCCCGATTATAAACCATTTTGGACTAAACGTGATGAAATATCAATTCAGCGTAACTGTCTACTGCGAGGCGACAAGGTAATTGTACCGAAAGCGCTGCAACAACGTGTACTAAAGGCGATTCATGCTGCACATCACGGCATTGTACGTACCAAAAATGTTGCTCGTGCTTACGTTTGGTGGCCTGGCCTGTGTATATTCGCGTACTTCGGAGTTCCTTCACTAGTAGTCACAGACAATGGTACACAGTTCAAATCAAGAGAGTTCATCGAATTTTTGTCAAATAATGGAGTGAAGTTTATGAATTCGCCGCCCTTCATCCATCGTCCAACGGGGTAGCCGAACGTACAGTGCGTACATTTAAAATTTTGTGGAAAAAGCACGCAGACGTGCGCCGAACAAGAGTACACCTCGCACAAGTACTTTTCGCTATGCACACAGGATCAAGCTTGCTAGCAGAAGAAACTCCAGCTACGGTTTTCTATAAAAACCTTCACGTTCGTACTCCGTTGGACCAGCTTCGTCCTCACAAAAATTTTGGGGAAAAGATGGCTGAAGCAAAGGAAAATTATTCAAGAAGCTTCGAGGAAAATGGCACCGTCTGCTTCAGAGATTATAGAAAGAATGAACCTAAATGGTCGAAGGGTAAAATCAAGGAAATACTTAGAGCCCGACTTTATACAGTCAAAGACGAAGAAGGAACCTTGCACACAAGAAGCATCGACCAGTTGTTCACAAATAACTCAGAAAAGCCTGTTTATTCTGAGTCATCGAGCAAAGCCGACCGAGCGAGTCAAATCGACGAAAGCTATATTCTCGAGAATGACGGATGTGAATCCTCAGATCAAGAAACTCACGATGCCCCTCAATCTGGAGCAACCGAAGAACCAGCGACAAATCCTCAGAAAACAGGTGAAGACAAGGAGAGGGAATCTAAGAAAACACCTCAAAAGGTACATGCGGAACCACAGGTGGCAGTTGAAAAGTAGGAGAGAGAAGATCTTGGAGATCAGTCGACCAGCCGAGAGCCAAGACCGCAGAGACAACGCAAGGCACCCGACCGATACTGCTGCACCTAGAGTCATGGAAGAGAAGAAGCTACTTACTTTTTGTTTTCTCTATTACCTAGATTAATTATAAAGTTCTTATTACTTAATCAATCCTAAAGTTTATCATTATCTAAAATAATTCGAAATGCTACTATTATTGAAATGAATCTAGAATTCTACTACACATGTAAACCAAATTTAAATTCTATTTATATCTAATTAATTTAAACATTCATATCAATTTTCTGATCCATTGTCAATAATATTACAACAATAGTAACTGTTTTCTTTACCCAGAGATACGGACATAATATTATCACAGTACTCTGCGACCATCTAAGGGGAGAGAAGTGTTGTGTACGCGTATGCATGTATGCCAGACAGTGGACTCTTTTTCATATTGGCGCTCCAGTAGCGCTAGCTTGTAAGCAAGTACGTGGCGAATCCAGTCTTGCACTGACCTCCACTACGCGTGTATGGTGATTAATGTAATAAATATAAACTCAATTATACAAGTGCGTCTACACCTTATTTATTACACCTACGGTCACATCATTATGATCGTTGGTCTCCATAAATCTACTCAAAACTTCCAGGGCAGACAATGCTTCACCATGTCGCGTTTAGCTAAGTTACTTTATGGTTGGCTTAGACTGGGAACGAAGTCACCGTTGCTTGGTTACTTGGAGAGAAGGTTGGTTCACGGGAATAAGTGAGAGAGAGAGAGATTGATTGATTGATTGATTAAGGTTTTTATTGGGCCCTGAGGTATAACCACATGGGGCCCGACAGCAATTTAACAATACAATTGGTTGGTAGAAAAAAAATATGTAAACAATTCAACAGAAATTAACAGAATTTATACAAAACAGCTCATCATAGCAGAAATAAAAAGCAAGTGTGCCAGCGGCACTGGGCAATGAGTTCCTCTCTCAATTTTTGAAGTTCAGCAGTAGGATGAAGCAGGCACCGAGCCCTCAACCTGTACCGCTGCAGCCACTTGATCTCATCGCACTATGAGAGGAGAGGAGTGAAAAGGAATGAGGATAGAATTTTGGAAGAGGAGCGAGGTGAAGTAGAAAAAATATAGGAAGTTAAGGATGATTATTATGGAGTGAAATGAAATGAGGTGACAGTGAAATGTATGTGAATGAATCGGTGTCAAAAATTACATGTAGAAATCTGAACTATTGAAAAATGAGCAGTAAGCAAGGCTATGGCAACAGAGGAAAAGTGGTTGATTGAGAATAGAAGTGAAGTAGAGAAAAGAATAAAAGTAGGGTCAGAAGAGTTTTTAAAGAAGACAAATGAGAAGTGAAGATGTAATTAAAAGCAGAGAGAGATGCGGTAAGGGAAACGAGCTTTATGGCTGAACATCAGATGTCGGTGGCTCGCCATTTTGAAGTAACGTAGATCGGCGAAACGTCGTGTAAATTCATAATAAATGATTATCGGTTGATTTAGTGTTTTTTCATTTCTTTGACCGAAGGAAATTTGCCTTCATTGCCGTTTTTTCTACTTAAATAAAAATCAGAAGGCATGAATATTTTAAACCATTATTATCAATTGTATCAGACTCGATGGCTGGGCAACTTTTAGAACTATTTGAGACATTACGTGAATCGGAATGATTACTTATATTTTCTTCAATAGGGAGTAACTGCAATGAGTTACTTGCGTTGCTATTTGAAGTAATAGCATCGTTTTCCCCTTCACAAAAGGTCATTTCTAATGAACTTGAGGATTCATTACATCTCCATAAGAAACTATGTTTGTTAATTGACTTGACTACTGTCGATTCTTTGGAACTTTCAAAAATGGGTTGAGAGGGTAATTGCTCAACAGAAAATTCAAACTCAGGAGCTGGTTGTTTAATAAGTACTTTGTTTACACCAATGGGTTGCGTAGATTCAGAGCAAGTTACAATGTCTGGAGATATAAGATTTGAACTGGAGGAAACGGATGAATTGCCTTTTCCTACATTTGAGTTGGTTGCTGAATCATATACATTAATTTCAGGTTCAGAGCTGGGCTTGGGGACAGGAAATTCTAATTGAAATATTTTATGATTAGTAGAATAATATTCTTTGGTCCAACGTATGGCACAAAGCTTAGACTCGAACAAAGAAACTTTTAAATGTTTACGGATTTTAAAGATATGCTTGCACGGCAATTGCATAGATTTGAAATGCCGACTAGAGCAGGTTTCTGCAGTAACCGAATACTCCAGATTTTTACATGAGTTAGAGTGGATAAAATACAAATTAGAATCGATTTTTTCTACAATCACTAATTGATTGGATAATTCTAATTGATCGCAAATATGATCATAAGCATATTTGTTGAGACACTGATAATAATCTAAATGAACATGATCCATCGGATAAGTCGGAACAGATGTAATAGTACTTTACGATACTAGTGGCATAAGTAACACTTTTTGGCACGGCGTAGTTTAGGGCCCGAGCGCAGCGAGGGTCCTAATAGCTGGGCCGAAAAGTGTCACCATGACACGAGTATCGTACGACATTTTATAGCACTGTGCTAAGTTCCGATTTATGCCCCCTTTTCCGATGCTTAAGTCATACTTTCTGGTACCGCAAAGTGAGGTTAGCGCACGAGCGTATGCGAGTGTGATGCGAACGACGCGGTGCCAGAATGTGCGACTTATGCCACGCAGTGCTATAAACATATTGATGACAGTTTGACTACGTTCTCTATCTATTATAGACATAAAATTGACAAAAGATTCTATGAACATGGCAACTTTTGATTTTTCTTTATAAAAAGCTGTCAATTTTGAATTGAATGACTTGACCCTGTTGTTCGTATTTGTCTTAAAATTATTTGTCATATGACACCAAACCCACTCGCGCTTAATAGGATGCCAATTTTTGTCAAAATACACAATAACCGGTGGAGGTGCAAGGTCGATGAATTTTTTATAGATTAAAGTATAGGAATCCTCGTCGGTTGCATAAGTTAAGTCGCTTCAGAATTTTATGACCAGTTTTTTTTGCTCTTTGGTAATAGGCATTTTATCCATGGTTATTGCACACGTGAATGCTTGTAACACATGAAACGTACAAATGTATGTGTCAAGTTCAAGCTTTTTCTTGATGACTTTACGAAGTCCTTGTCCTTGTCCGATGCGAAGGCTACAGTCTGCTTGCAGCCCGGTAAATACTTAATTAAACAATCGATGAACCACGAATAGTGTTTCTCAGTTTCTTGAGTTACTATGCCGAATAAAACAATTTCAGTTATTCCATAACCGTCCACTATCGCAGCAACGACGAATGGGTAATCGTCGTCAAAGAGTCCGTAAGTTGCGTCGATCATCAAGATTTCTGAAAAACACTCGTAGGTATGCTTCATTTCAAGGGTGGACATAAACAACCCCTCTAGAGAATTATTTTCGTCAACCATATAATCATAAATGGCATCTGGAAAAAACGATATAGTTATGAAAAAATTAGAATTAGTGCTTAGAGCAAACTTACCTTCCCCTTTCAAAAATTTTACAACGTCGTCGAAAGATGAAGGTTGTGCTTGCTTTTCGGCATATTTTATGTTAGTTATGGTTTTTAGTCCTGCTTTAATACTGGCTTTTTGCATATCTAGCAAAATTCTCATGTTAGAGCCACCGGTTCGAAGAGAATCCTTGACATACTGTTTATTTTCTTCATTTAGTTTGGGACGCACAGGGGTTAATATTGCTGCCTTCAACTGAAACACGTTCAAACGAATTATTTTATTATTCCAAGTTTTATTTCAATTCAATAATATTTTACGTACTTGTAGATCGTGATGCTTATGTTCAGTAATTTCGTTCGACAATCGATAATGATTACCATCCTTGCTCAATTTAAATTCAAGTTTACTTGGACAACCTAGCTTATGCATGCTGAAACAGTAATATTTCATAGAAAAATTAATTTTCAGTTATTATTTACATATCAAAACTTAAATGTGATACTTGAAATCTGAATTCCAGAATTAAAGATATGCATGTTAAAAATGCGGTGTTGATATGAATTATTTGTAAAAATAAAAGATTGTTGTTTTCCCGCTTCATGTTTGACAAAACGATATAAATGAAGGATGCGCTAAGCAACAGCGAATTAATTGAAATTTCGATTTCAGAAACAATGACACCGTAAATAAATGGTAAGACTAAAATTTCAGGTTTCGATTTGAAAAATAAGACAATAAGTAAGAATGTTTTTTGTTAGTAAAGGCCAAAAACAATAAAGCCTTGCTTTCCCTGCTAGAAAAAATCAGGTGAAAAATCAGGTGAAAAGTCAGGTGAAAAGTCAGGTGAATTATCAGGTGAAAAGTCATGCCAAATCGTCAGGTGATTTTTTTTTTTTTAATTTTAAATAATTATTAAGAATTGTCAGTAATTTTCGAAATTACTATTTACTACGAAATTATATATGTAATAATTGAGAGTTTATTTAATGGTTAACTTTAAAGAAGTGAAAAAGTTTCCCGAGACCTGGACTTGAACCGCTGATCATTCGGTTATAAGTCCAGCTCCCTACCACTTGAGCTATTCATTGTTTATACGATAACCATCGAAAAAGTTATATTAATGAAATATGTGTATCCATTT
>CACVKI010142159.1:0-35788 GCA_902732785.1 Trichogramma evanescens | reverse complement strand
CGTGTAAACCTTGTACGCTGTTGGTAGTAGTGAGATCCCTCTGTAGTTTCCTGGCTTATTCACATCTCCTTTTTTGTACAGTGGTACGATTATCGCTGTCCTCCAGTCGTCCGGCACTTCCTCTCCTTCCCATATCCTGTCTATTAGACTTTTCAACTTTTGTCGCAGTGCTGTATCCATCATCCATGCTTCATTCTGTATCCCATCTATACCAGGCGCTTTCTTCTTTTTTAATTTTTCTAATATTTTTCTGAATTCCTCTTCACCTATCTTTTCTCCTTCCTTCTGGATCTCTTTTCTGCTTTCTCCTTTTTGACATTGCTCTGAACCTTCCAGCAGTTCCATGAAACTTTCCTTCCATTCCTGCTTGTCAATCCTACTCTCCACTTTTTGTCTCCTCTTTCTATTTCCTATGAACTTCCATATCTCTTCCTCGCTCTTCAAACTCCTTAGCACGGCTTCTTCACTTTCTTTGAATTTCTTCTCCTTTTCCTTGCATAACATCTTCCATCTTCTTCTTTCTTCAACGTACAGTTCTTTATTATCTATGCCTCTCCTCCACTTTGTGTAGCATTGCTTGACCTTTCTCTTCGCCCTTCCGCATTCTCTGTCCCACCATCTTCTCTGTCCTAATTTCCACTTCTTTATGACTATTTCCTTTTTCACTGTCGCTTCCTCCACTATGCTCTTCAATTCATTCCACTCTGACGCCGTATCACTACACCTCTCTCCTGATTCTCTTCTGCTCCTTATCCCCTTTTCTACATTCTCCTTGAAAATTATACTATCCTCTTCTGTCCATGAGCTCCTGACCACCTTCTCTTCCTTTTCCTTACTTCCTTTTCTTGCTCGTTTATCCTTATGCCACAGCTCTACCATCAACGGTTGATGGTCTGACTCTACTCTTTCTCCTACTTCAAAGTCTATCACATCTTGCCATACTCCTCCATTAACTATTACATAATCAATCACCGACTCTGCTCTTGTTCCTGTAAACGTGAATTCTCCTTCTTCATCCTTCCCTGCGCATCCATTCAGAACATTCCAACCTTTCCTTCCAATTACATCCATCATGAATCCTGCCTCATTGCTTTTCTTCTTATCTTTGCTTTTTCTCCTCCTGTCTTCTGCTCCTCCAAATCCTATATTTCCTTCCTCTCCTATCCTTATGTTGAAATCTCCTCCTATAATCAGTCTTCCTTCCTCTGACGCCTCCATTTTTTCAAAAAATTCCCATGGCTCCTTCAAATTTCCTTGGTTGTAAACTGCAAATACCTTCAGCTCTTCACCAACTGTCACCTGCACCAATCCTTCATTGACTGCTTTTGCTTCACAGATCTTTCCCTCTGTCCAATCCTTCCTTGTTCCTACCAGTATGCCTCCTTTTGCTCTGCCTCTCTTCTTTTCTCTTCTTGCCTCAAAATTCCACCACCTGAAGTCGCTGTCTAGATTTTCCTTCCATTTGTTCCATGTTTTCTCCTCCATCCACGTCTCAACTAAACAGATAAGATCAAACTTGAGTACAAAATTCCAAAAATCCATATCTTTACTCGCTACTCCTGCCACATTCCACCATATCAACCTTTTATTCATTATTTCCATCACTTTTCCTTCCTCCTTCTCTATGATTTCCTTTACTTCCATTTCCTCTTCACACCAGTAGTCGTTCCAGCTCCTCTTCTTATCTTCTTTCTTCTGGGCCTCCTTTAAAAATTCTCTCTCTCCTCTCTCTCGCCTTGCACATTATTCCATCTTATCCATTTACCATTCACACACACTCTGCCAAGCCCTACTCTTACTTCTTTACCTTTCTCTCTCTGCTCTCTCGCCCATATGTTCATCTTTTCCTGCACCTTCCTCTCCTCGAACGTTAAGTCATTATCAATGAAAATTGTTGTTCCAACCAGCTTGGCCTTGCACCTCATAATTTCCTCCTTCTGTTCCACGCTCTGACATCTACCAATCACCACTTGTCCACTTTTCCAAGCAGCCTCGAACTGCACTTTTACTCCTATCTTCTCCAGTAATAACTTCTCTGCCTCTGCTTTCACATTATCACTCATACCTTTACATCCTTTAATCACAACATTTAGTTTCCTCTCCTCTCTCTCTTTCTCGTTCACCAACTTTCTCATTCTTGTTACCTCTTTCTCTGATAAGCTGCACATACTCATCCCGCTCTTGACACTTCTTCCACTCCACACACTGTACTTTGATCTCACACTCGCACTCTCACTTGCATCATCACCCTCACACCCCTCCTTCAACATATCCAATACAACTTCATTCAGGTCCTTCACAGTCCCCTCCAGCTCTTCCATTCTCTTTTCTGCACTTACTAACTTTTCTTCCATGTTTTCCACTATCTTTCCTAGTCTACCTATCTCTACTTTCCCTTCTTCAATCTTCCTCTCGAGCTCTTCTCTTCTTACGTCTTCTTCTTCTTTCTTCTTCTCCAGCCCCTGCATCACCATCTCTTTCAGCTTCTTCATCTCCTCGTTCATACACATCCATTTCTTCTTCCAGTCTGCCGTCTGTCCAGCCATCTCGCCGTCCTCTGCTATCCTATTCTTCACCTCTTCCTTGTTTCTGCCGCCACCTGTCGTCACCTTCTCGTTCCTCTCTTTGCTGTCGGTATTTTTACCTCCTGCCTTACCACGACTCTCTAGCCTCTCTTTAGCTTCCTTAAATTGCACTGTTTTTTTCAGGCTTTCTGCAATCAGCGGTTGATTCTTCAGGTCCTTCTTCCTTTGATTCACCAATATGCCTTGTTTCGTCCTTCTCTCCTTTTCTTCTCTTTCTACTTCTTCCTTGCTCCTTGTGATTCCCGACCTCAAACCTCCTCTGCCCGACATCAGACCTAACCTCTTGCTTTTTTACTTTTCTTTTTCTTCACTTTTCTTTCCACGTCTCAAATTTCCTTGTGCTCTTTCTTTTCTATCCTTCTCTGCTTTCTTTTTACCTTTCTTTCCTATGCTTTCTTTTCTCTTTCGCCGCGAAACTCTTTTATTTTGCAATAAAATGCTTTGTATTTTCACGGAGCTGCACACACTCGATGTTGCTCGCTCGGCGGCGCTACGTAAAGTCCTACCCCCTGTATATATGCACAAATATACAGTTAGAGTCGCGCAATTATATGTATGTCACAGAGAGTACACGAGTGTTTGTCTCTCGAGGCGGCGGCGACGGTGCCGTGTTATAGATGTGTCGTCGCGCGTTAGCGCCACTCTCTTTGATGGCCGCGCGCACAAGCTGCTCCTATACGTGTAAAAAGTAAACTCGCTCGTCTATAACGTACACGGGGGGCGATTTGCTTCTTTCTTGTTTCGCGCACATATAGACGTTTTGTTTTGTTTACCTAGTGCTTGCGCCGCGCCGGGAGCTTTGTGCTCGCTTAAGCGCGCGATAGAGCTTCGAGCTTTTTTTCATAGTCATTTGTTGGAAAAAAAAAACGAAAAGAGGAAGAGGACAGGGAGGTCGAATTGAATACGAAAGCTCGGGGGGTGTAGCTAGCTACCTACTATATAGCTGCCAGCCCGAGTGTGTGTGCGAATCAGTGACAGGTCAGCTGCTGCTATGCATATAACACAGAGAGAGAGAGGCGAGCAACAGTTATGTAATGGCCTAGGCTCTCTCTGTCGAGCTGCTCTATCTCTCTGCTGTGACCTGGATACGCCGGGCGCGCGCGTCGCGCTGTCCTGCATCATGGCCATGTTATATACGTGTGTGCATGGGCATATTATATATATAGAGCACGTATACAAAGCTGGAGAGACGAGAGCCAGAGATATTTCGATTTATATGTACTAATAATAAAGTTTCGCTCGTCAAAAGGGAGACTATAACGCGCATGGACATCGATAATCGCAGAATACTGGAAAAAAAGTATTTATCAATGCGGTATAAGAGGGTCGCTCTTCGATGTCACGCGGTATATATATTTGACGAAAGAGAGAGAGAGAGAGAAAAGAGCGATCTACGCAATAAGAAAGACGTACACATACTCTAGTTGCGCAATTATATGAAGTAACCGACCGACCGACAACAACGGTGGGCAGCAACAACAACGGCTCAGGTTTTACATAATTTAATCTGCGCGCGCATTTGTATATTATGTGTGTGTGTGTGTATTATATTATGCTATCTCCTCTTGCGCGAGGGGCCCCGATCAATTACATAAAAGGCACTGCTCCGTGCGCGCAATTTGGATACAAATACACCATTATAATATGCCATAATATATATATCACGGTATCGTCGTGGCAATAATGTAATAATATTACGAGGTGTCTCTCTCTCTCTCTTTTATAGAAAACCTCGTAACTATTCTTACGTTTTCGCTCGTAGAGGTACTTGCAGGCGAGCGCGAGCGTGTAATTGCACGCAATTTTTTTTTTACGTCTATAAAAGAAGACAAATAAAAAAAAAAGCAATAAATAAATGTGTAATAATTTCCTCGCAGCGATCGTGAAAGCTCTGCGTCGCGTATCTGCTGTGCTTAGAGCATAACACACTGCAGCAACGACAACAAAAAGCTACTACGCTGTATACTATGTAGCCGAGGCTCTAAACGAGACAACAAACTATATATCCGAGGCAATGACATTGCGTATGCGCGTGCAATGCCGCGCTCCGATGCGTCTCTCTCTCTCTCTCTCTCTTTCTCTCAGACGTCGTTCTTTTTTCGCACGCGTGTGTGTCTGTGTGTGAATCAGTCATTTGAGGCTCGCAAGCGCACACACGTATATATATATACAGCAGACAGCTGCTGCTGCTGCATGCGTGATGAAGCTCCGTATATATACGCGCGCGTGGGCACAAAAAAGGCAACAGCACACACACGTATGTTCTGCTGCCGATGCGACGTGTGCGCATCTGTTGTTGTTGTACGTGGTCGGTATATAGATTCGCAATCTCGATCCGTGGGTGGTCTACTATACTAGTCTTGCTGCGGGGCGCATCGTATTGGAAGATTTTTCCTCGCGTATTCTTCTACTGTATATATATGCGCGTGTTTATCGGAATTGAGACTGCGAAGAAAAAGCTCGAGCTACCGAAAAATCGATATTCGCGCGACGTTGCACACTGCTTAACATATAACGTATACAGTACATGGTAAATTTGGCCCAATGTTACGCAACGCGAGCTCTCGCAACCCAAAAAAAGCTCCGCAATTATTCGTGCGCAAGCTCCTTATGGCCGCGGCTTTTTTTCAAACGCTCCCCCCCGACTCCGATCTCGTTGTGTGCAGCGCGTTATATAGCATACGAAGAGACTAAGAATCAGTCGAGTGACTCGAGTGCACGATAATTAAATTGACTAATTACGCGCTAAACGTGACTAATCACGGCTGCGTTACTGCATATATACTCGCGCGTATATACGTTGTATTGTATACGTAAAGCAGAGCGCGAGCGCGTGTCTTGCATTTCTAAAACGCGCGAGAAATCCGAGAACGCGGCGGTGGCGGCGCGTAAGTAAGTAAGTAAGTGGACGGAAAAAAACGACGCTTTTGCACTTTATAATGGCAATTGTACAGAGCTTGTATATTATTAGGAGACTTCCGCGAGCGTCGAGTGCACATTTCTTTTGTGCGCCACGTGTATAAGACCGCTGCGTCTCTGCTGCAAGCTCGCACGCGTTCGCTCTCCGATCGATAGATGGCGCATCGCTTTCTCGCAAGAGAAAAGGCCGAGTTAGGCAGATATGACTGGCTCGGTGGCGCTTGACATCTGAACTGTTTGTGATTTTATTGTCGATTCGAACGCGGATATACTCTTCGCACCCGCTCCCGTGCACTCGAACAACTTTGTTTGGCGACGAAACGATTCTCGCGAAAAAATCAGAAATAGCTCGTGCCTCTCTCACCACACACGCAACGATGGAAAACGGATAACTAATCTTCATCCATCATCGCTCGAGCGCGCGCGCGAGCTTGAGAGCAGAGCGATGCAAATTTTTCCGTTCTCTCTCTCTCTCTCTCTCAGTCTTGCTTGTGATGTGTGTGCGAAAGTCACCGATACAGAGATCCGCGTCGATAAATATCCGGCTGCAACGGCATCGAGAGCGTCATCATCGGCGCACACTCCGCCGCGCTCGATGTTTATATAGCTCTCTCTCTCTCTCTCTCTGTGCGCGCAAGCACGGGGTTTAAAACAGGCAAATAGCCTCTCGCCCGCACACACGTACATACATACATTATTATTATATTATATTGCGTAACTCTTAGTCGTCGTCGTCGTGCGCGTCAAGATCAATGCCCACTTGCTCGCAGCAGCAGCGCGTGGCGCGTGCAAAATCGCGAATTTCACGCTATATATCCTTCTGTGTGTACTATATAGCACTACTCGCGCGCGCAGTCGAGCTCCGCTGCTGCTGCTGCTGCTGCTGCCATTGACTTTTAGCTCTCTCGCGCGCGCACACACACTTCGCGCCTGCTGCTGCCGCTGCCGTTGTTGCGCAATAGGCAGTGTATATACGCCCGACACGAACCGAGAGAGGCGTATTATATATATGATATAAGCTGGTCTATATCAAAACTTGAGTGTGTTTGTGTGTGTGTGTGTGTGTGTGTGCTGGGCGTATATTGCACTCGACGACGACGATGAGGTGACGCTGGGCTATTTAACGATCCGTAATGACGATCATCATCATCACCACCATCGTCGTTTCGACGTTCCGCGTCATCTTGAAAAAGGCGCGCGTTACGCAACGGTAGAAGAGCGCGAAGGGATCCGTTCATAATGTAATATAATATAAGACTCGCTCCATGCATGTGCTCCGAAATGCAACTGCTCGTTTTCGCGCGCGTACCTATGTATGAAAATTTATTTTAGAAGAGCTCGCTAATATCGAGTTTATTTTCGTTTTATATTCGTGCACACACATTGCCGCGCGAGAGATTTTTGATTACCGAATGTGTAGTGGAACTTTAACTGTTTAAATGACATACAAATTTTGCGCGCTCGCGCGGCGTTATATTGCGTAAAAAAAAGGCAGCAGCATCGCGACCGATCCAAGCTCGCTCCGTGGTGTGTAAAGCACGATGTATATACGCAACGATCCTATGAATCATAATCGCGCGCTCGGAGACGTGATCGGTTTTTTTTTTCTTTCTTTCTCTTACGTAACTAACTTTTTTGACCCGCGTAACGATCTCCCTATGGCGCATCGATCTCGGGGCGAAATTTCTTCGATAAAATAGCACTGCGCACGACGAGAAATAAAAGTTGACACCTCGCACGTCGTGGGCGGCGCGCCCCGCACAGAGGGATATACTACATCGCGTCGCGTTATATAGTGCGGGGGGCACGCGTGTAAATCGCCCTCGTACACGACGTACTACTATATGTACAACAGCAGCAGCGGCGGCGGCGGCGGCGGAGCAGAGATACTTGGAGACCGATAGGTCGCCGTTGCTGCCGCGAGAGAATAAGCGTCAAATGGCGGAGCTGCCGATCGATTCTTTAGCTTCTCTTGAAAATTACGTAAGGTCGCTCGTGTAGTATGTGCCGGCTCGCTCGCGCGTTATGTACGTACGGTACGGTATACATACTGTACTGGCATCTATCATCTCTTTTTGCTTCTTCTTCTTCTTCTTCTATGTAAAGGAAAAAAAGAGATTGAAATCGAAAAATGTTCAACTATATAAATATAATAATAATGATGATATATACTTTTATATGTAGCATACGACGATTGAAATCGAGCGTAACTAGAACACACGTACTGTGTGTGTGCACACGGGGGGTGCTGCTGCTGCTGCACCACAGCTACATAGAGCTATATAGAGGCGCGCAGAGCTAGGCTAGCTTATGTAACCCCGCACACCGCGAGTAAAATACTCGCCTGTGTGTGTGTGTGTGTGTGTGTGTGTGTGTGTGTGCTGCTTCGGGGCCGATTAAAAGATGTAACGAAATTGATAGAGAAACCTCGGCGAGAGAGATTTCGACCCTAGATGTGTGTGTTTTTGGCGACGCGCGACCTGATTCACGCGGCGAATATTATATTATGCACCTTCGACGTACGGCGCGCGCATCGATCATCGATGCCCACGTACTTAAACTCGCGCGATCGTTCGCACGCAGCTGCGACTTTTTTTCCTCCTCGTCGTCGTACTTTTTTTTTTTTTATCAATGATTAATGCGAGTTTCATGCACGAAGCGCAGTGCATATACGTACGTTGCTGTGTGTGCGAGTGTGCGTTTTTAATCAATTATTAATATAATCGCTAAACTGATTGATGTTTATATAAATAATATACGCTCGTATTATGTATATAAAATTGTTCAGCCGCTCGCGGCTACGTATATGGCTAACTGGAAATATCACTCGATTCTGCTCACGTTTGTTTTGTACAAACATACACGAGAGATGGAATAAAAAGTGAATACACATCGATTGCGAAAATTTGACGTTATATAGTACGCACACAGCAGTCGGCAGCGGCAGCACACGTTTCGCGCGCGCGGCCAATTAAAGATACCCGATGTAATGATAATTGCGTTTCGTATAAATACGGTGGCTCGATCGCGGTGGCTACATCGAATACCGCTGCCAAACGCTGCAGAAAAATGCGCGTTATAAGGAGAGAGAGAGAGAGAGAGAAAGAGAGCTTAGAGCGCTGAATTGATTTTTCATTGAGCTGTTGCATAAGCACGTGGCGGCGGGCCGCTGTATACACTACTATATATACGCTACAGCAGCGCGCGCACTTCGGTGCATGTAACGATTCTCTCTCTCCCTCTTTCGTATACACTTCTTTTTTTCTCTCTTTTTTTTCAAACCCGCAATTGCCGCGAATGCGACGATAATGAATTATTTATTAATTTCGGAGGCAGCGATCGATCGATGCGTAAGTGCGTTACGCGCGCGAACGTTTCGCGCCTATAGGCGAAAGCCTACGTGTGCTTTCTTACAGCGCTACACATAACGAGTATAATATAATAAGCGATCCCGCTCTCTTTCTTTTTTTCCGTATGTGTCATTATGGGTATATGGATAAAAATCATAGTATAGCAGCGAGAGATAAGTGGGTGGGGAGGGATTACGGAGCTCCAAAATATACAATACAACTTTTTTTTGCTTCTGCTTCCAGCGCCGAACAGTCCAGTCTGTCTCTGTAGCAGGGCGCGCGCACTGCTGCTGCTCAACAGGCCGCAAGCTGCGCTCGACGACGCCGATCGCGCACTCCGACTGCGACCGGACTGGGGCAAGGTGAGCTTTACGTTACATTTTAATACTCTTCTGCCTCTTCTTCTTCTTTGCATATCTAAGATACATTCTGTAAGCCGCTTTATAAGTGAAAAAAAAGTAAGAAATAAAATCTCGGACGTCTCAATTACATTTTTTTTCAAACTATGACACGAGGCTCGAGCTTAAGACGTTACACAGTTGCGCAGCGAGCGCTTAATATAATATAATACCGAATAGATATAGGTATTATATGAATATTATGACGAAGGCGCGAGCATCAGCAGCAGTGTCAGCACACGCGCGCGACATGCCAAGGCGCACACAAGACGCATAGCAGCAGCGGCTACGCAGCACATGCGATATTGTTACAATGTATCTCTTTGATAAATATGCCGTCGACGTCGTTCTAAAAGTGGACGTAACGTATCGCGCGCAGAGTACTGTCTCTCTGTCTTATACATATATGCGCGAGCGAGCGAGCTTAATTCTTTGCTCACTCAATTATATAAACGATAGCGTATATATATACTACTACTGCCGCCGCTGCTACTCTGTGTATTAGTGTTTATATGCTGTGCACCCGTGTGTGTTGCTGTTGCTGCGTTGTGTCACGACTCGCCGATGATCGGCGTCGCTCGCGTGCACTAATTTTTCGACGACGACGCAGCAGCTTATGTAAACCGATCTCCGTACTACACACGCGCGTATGTATGAATTTTGAATATAACGATCAAACTCAACGTTTCAGGGTCAGTACGAGCGAGGCCTGGCCTTATCGGCGCTGCGCAAATACGACGAGGCACTGGTGGTGCTGGCCACGAGCGCCGTACTCGACAAAAACCCGTACAGAGCGAGGAACGAGTTCGCGAGGGTGAGTAACGACAACCAATACCGATCTCTCACGAACGAGCTGTTGCCGATTTTCGACCTCTTATTACTTTTTTTTTTTTTTTTTTTTCAACGCAGGCACTGCACCGAGCGATACTGGACTACGCGATCGAGAGCAAGCGCGCCAGGGACGCGAAACAGCTGCAGCGTCTCAAGAGGTCGTTGGGCCGTGACCGATCGCTCTACGATCCCTATCGTCGCTCGTCGCTGCATCATCAGCGTCATCGGATCGGTATCGACCCTCTCAATCCTCATCGTCATCGTCATCATCGCGAGATCGCCGCCTCGCTCAACGACCAGACGTCCGACTGCGAGGACAACAACAGCGGCGGCGAGGACGACTTCCAACAACAGGTATGTACAGGCAAAAGTTCTGCCTAAATGTATGTAAGAGGCGCGCGAGACCAATCTCGACGTCTCTTCAGACGCGCGACGCTCGTTATATAAACACAACACACGCACGTTTCGTGTGATTGATTTCGAATTTTTACTCATTATCACTCTGGCGCGCGTTGCTCCGTTTATGTGTGTGTGCGTGCGCTACAAAACTCTCGATTATATAATAAATGATTATATTATTATTCTCTGCTAGCCGGGCTATGTGTGAGTGAGTGAGTGTCGCGATCGATATCGTATTTATACGCGGCGTAGGCTGGTATACACACACACACACAAGGGAATCTACTCGTGAAATATAAAATTACGTAACGTCGCGGCGCGCGCGCGAACTGCCACCACCACCACCACCACCAGCCGACACATATATATACCTAGCTCTTTTCGTATTGTGTTTTAATTATCATTCAAGAAAGAGAGAGAGAGAGAGAAAAAGAGCTAGACACACACAAAACACAACGCGCGCGGCCCGTTGCGAAATTTTGCGTATTATATACACATTTATATTTTGAACCGGTGCGCGCGCGCGCGACTCGATCGGCGCAACTCGCGCCGCTGTATAAATGATTACATAAGTCCCCCCCAATATAAACTATCGTACACACATAGCGGTGGCATATATTTACGCATATTCATTCGGATTTTTTTGTTTCTCTCCTATTTCTGTGCTGCCGCTGATGCTGTTTGCGGCTTTTTATACAGAACGACTATCGAAGGCTACCAGTAACTCAAACACAACCGAAACCTCAGGACAATATGAAATTGTGCTCCATGGTCGACCGACTATCGCACGAAACGGAAAAATTGAAGCGTAAGTGTATACAAACACGAACAACTCGTGTGAGTTTTGACGGATGCGAGTAACTCTCTTTTGCGCGCCTCCACAGGATTGGAATCGTCGCCCTCGGAAATTCTCCTACCGCCACCGAACGGCGGCTCGGCAGGCGGCGACTTGGACTGCATACTCTGCTGCAGGCTCCTCTGGATGCCCGTGACAACCCCGTGCGGACACACCTACTGCTGGACCTGCCTGGACCGCTGCCTCGACTACTCGTCCGCCTGTCCGCTCTGCATGACTTCCCTGGCAGACGTGAGTTTGTATAGTTGCAGCACACATATATATCGCGTTGCGCAACGATCGTAATGTTCGCTTCTAAATGCGCGCATACATATGTGCATAGTGGGTTGCGTAAAAGGGATGAAAATCGGTTGCACATTGATTTTTGCTTTATAGAAGACTTTTTGCTCGATCGCGCGACTCGCTATGTAACGGATTCGCGAATTCGACGAATATCGCATTCATAACTCCGCTCGTTTATAAATTAGTAGATTGGCCAATATACTTGTGCTACATAGGCGCACAACGCGCGGTTATATAATTCGGCTCTCGTCGGTGTAATAATCGAAAACGAAGTCGCGAAAGTTTACAAATATTTGCGCCGCAATCGGCTTGCACAAATATGTCACCGATCGCTCGTTCGTTAGCAAGGTCGTAACTTAATTTTTTTTTTGTCTCCTCCTTTACAGTACCTGGCGAACAGCCAGAAGAGCGTCACGGACTTCGTGGAGAAGGCCCTGCTATGCGTCGCGCCGCAGGAGTACGCCGCGCGCTCGGCGGCCCAACGCCAGGAGCTGGTGCAGCCGCTGCCCCCGGCCCTCAGCCAGGTCGGCGAGCAAGTGGCCGTGTTCGTCTGCACGACGGCCTTCCCCTGCACGGCCTGTCCGCTCTTCGTCTACGAGCCGAGATACCGGCTGATGGTGCGTAGATGCCTCGAGTCGGGGGTGAGACAGTTCGGTATTGCGGCCTGTCTGCAGCGGAGGCCGGACGGATATCTGGATCTGGACGCGAGGAGATACGCCGAGTTCGGCACGATGCTCGAGATCAAGGACAGGGTGCTGTTGAAGGACGGATGCAGTATTTTGAGCACAGTGGGTATGAAACGGTTCAGGGTGCTGAGGGGCGGCGAGAGGGACGGATACGACACGGCCGAGGTCGAGTTCATCAGCGACGTGCCGATCAGCCAGGAGCAGATGCACAGCGTCACCGAGCTACACAAGAGGGTAAGCCGATTGAACGATAAAATAATATTTCGGAATTCTGCGACGGCTTCTGCATCCTTATGAAATAATGTTTCGGAATTCTGCAACGGCTTTTGCTTCCTTATAAAATACAACGTCTTCTGCTTCCCCATAAAATAATATTTCAGAATTCTGTAACGGCTTCTGCTTCCTTATAAAATAATATTTTGGAATTCTGCGACGTCTTCTGCTTCCTTATAAAATAATATTTCGGAATTCTACAACGTCTTCTGCTTCCTTTTTTAGGTGCGAGCCAAGAGCAGCCGCTGGTGGGCTACTGTGCCCTACTGTCAGCGCTCCGAGATCCGACCGGTCTTCGGCGAGTTCCCGGACGTCGAGGCCGACTGGCAGCGACTTCCAGACGGCCCGTCCTGGACCTGGTGGCTTCTGGCCATTCTCCCTCTCGGCCCCCAGCTGCAGATCGGCATCCTGGCCACCACCAGTCTGGAGAAGCGTCTGCGCGCCATCGAGAAGACCATCGACCACATGGAGCAGCGCTGGAACTTACCGAGCGACCTGGAGGACTCGGACGGCGACGCGGCCAAGCAGCAGGAGAACAATTCCCAGGACGATCAAGACGACGGCAGCGGAGTCTGTCGGGGCAATCATTGCATGATTCGTCGCTCGCGGCACGTCGACGGCCACCAGAGGTAGTATCCCGTAGTGACGACGACGACGACGACGACGACGACGAAATCACGACGATGAAGAAATAAGTCTGAATTTAGTTGGAAATGAGCCGAAAGCACCGAGAGTCTCTCATGCTCGTGCTGGACGCTCTCACTCAAACTTTTTATTCCTTATTATTATTATACATATATTCTACATTATACATATCTCGTTTTTAAGGGTCTTACCTTCTGGTAAAATATACGTAAAAAACTCTCGAATTAAGAAAAAAACAACAAACAACTAATTGTATACGTAAGAAAAAAAGAAATGAATCGACGCAATACAGTAACAAACAAAAAAATACGAGTAAATCCGTTCTTCCGATTGACAAATTTCTCTTTGTTTCTCTTAGCTCAAAAAACTGATCAGAGAAAAACGATTGTACATACTTTATGATATAATATATTGTATAAATTCTTCGTGTGCTTTGCGTATGTTACATAATGTATGCAACTGAATCATTCGTCTTTTTCTCAAATCTTCGTCTGACACACATTATTATTATACAAACACGGTATCACGAAAACAAAAAGAAAGAAAAAGAAAAAAAAGAAAAAACATAATCTATAAGCTAAAGTGAATTTCAATATATAAATAATATACGTAACAGAAAACTCGTAGATTTTTTAAATGGCTGATAAACTTGTATAATCTTCAAATGACGTCGGCTATGATCAATATATTATTTCAGAATATATATATTAACCAAGCCAACTGTCGAACGTGATAAGACTGCATGCCTTTTCCTGCGAATAGATATATTCAATAAGCTCGTTCGCTCGTTCTCTCCGAGCGAGCGAATCAATCATGTAATAATGTTTTGGATTTTCTATGTCATTGTGTTTTTTGCTCTCCTATATCGAATGAAACAGAAAACTAATGTATTGTATCAATTCGAGAGAAAAAAAAATTGTAACGCGTGAATTGGTGTTTATTATCGACGATTCGTCGCTCTTGAATTATATATAATATTATGTACACAACTTTTACTCTGTCTCCTTGTTTAGATGTAAATCGTATGACGATAATAATTCTTAGTTTTAATACCTACCGTAAGTTTAAAGACTTTTTTACTAGTTAAAGAATAAATTAAAACACAGTACCTTTCGTAAGGAGTATCTCAATTTGTATAAATTAATCCTATCGTAATTATTTTTTCTCATCTCACGTCAAGTTTCATGTTGATCGTAATTTTTGTACGAAAATTTGCGATCGTTAAAAATTAGCTTGAAAGACTCGATATTATTATACGATAAACGATTGAACCAATAAATATAGTCATATTTATGGTCACTGATTGATTTTAAGCTGATTAATTATTAGAGCCAACTCCTAAGGCTGCGATAGGAAGCGAGAGAAAGAGAGAAACGTCATATCAATCATACAATCAAGAGTATTTAAAAAGATGATGATATATTGTGAAACTATATTATGATTGTAAATGATATTCGAAAAAAAAATTCGTTTTTCTCTTTGACTTTGATCACTTTGATTTCTTACGTTGGTAATTGTACAATATTAGTTCTACAAATCGATTTATTTTTATTTTGTAAATGATATAATGTAAGCTTGAATAAATGTAACGTGGCGTACAATTTATTTTTAGGTGAAGCAATTTTTTTTATAATTTTTGTAAGAGAAAAAATGTGTGTTGAATTTAGTCTATAGTAAAATGTAATTTGATCGATCGATCGTATGTATCTTTTTCCTTTGAGAGTTAAAAAATTGTAGACACTTGCAAATCATCCAATTTCTCGGATAAAAATCTGTCAAAAAACTTATCCAATGTTTTTTTTTTTCTTCATATATCGATGTACACACTTGTATGCAAGAAAGTTTGTAAATCATATGCATTGTGATATTACTGTATAGCCTATCTTGATAATAGTGTTGCAGTTTTCGCGCGTGCGAAGAGAAGGAGAAAGGATCTTAACGTTCGACTTTTTCCATTTTTACTTTTAAAAAAGCATCTCAATTTATAATTATACCTTCACACATACACACAGACTTCATATCAATCTTATTACAATAAAATTGTGAAATTGACTGATGAATCTTATTTAATATACTCGTTTATTTACTCTCGCCCTGCCGCATGTGACATATTCAACGACATAGTAATTAACGCACTTCAAGCGGGAGAGCTTAACCTACCCTCGAGCATGAATCATAGAAACCCGATTTATTTTGAAAAATTTTCGGTCGCACCCTGCCCAAGCCGCGATTACTATGGAATAAAAGTTTACGACGACAAGGTGCTTTTGATTCATTTCAATATTATATTTATAAAATCGTATTGATTGTTCATCGCGATCGTTGGCAAAATTTCAAAAAAAAATCAACTGCGTTTGTCTTTCACGTTCTGTAGGTTATCTTGTTCATATGGAAAATTTCTCATGGACCGCATCTCTTGCCACTGGTGAAAAAAGTCAAATTCGGCGACTTCGATAAGGATAAATCGTTCCAAGATGAAGTAGACTATGTTTTCGGTAATTTTCCTTTTTATCACTTATCAGGGAAACAAAAAAAATTTACTCGACCGTTGTGCGTTTAGGCTCCCCTGTTTTGAAATACATCCAATTGCTCATTTCGCGCGGTCCATGCACCCTCGAGACGTTACCGGTGTACATCATCACGAAACTCGTAAATTATCTGAGCTTGCAAGATTTGGCAAAATTATTTCTGGTCTCTCCGATTTGCAACGAGGTATATACTTTGATAATTTTTTAATAATTTTACGATTCGAGACGCTCACTACGATCGCGTTTGACGCAGATCTTCAATTCGAACGAAGTCTGGGAAGTTTTCTTCAAAAAATTCGATCGAACCTACGAGATGAAAGCCATGGAGAAGGATCCCAGCATCAACAAAAATTTCCGAAAACTCGTAAAAGAGCAGTATCTGCGTACGGCCACGAAGAAGCAGCTCGACTCGATGGAGAAGAAGACTTTCAAATTGGGTAAAGCTAAGAAAGAAGTTCGACAGCAGCAGCAGCAGCAGACTCCCCGCTCGGTGAGCGCGGCTAATTTATTGAAGCAAAAGTTGGAACTCGACACCGCCAAGGCCGAGGAAGTCGTTCAACTGGCACCGCCGGAAAAGCCGAAGATTTCCGAACTGATAAAAAATCCGTTGAAACTCGCCGACTTGATGAGAGGAGTCAATCAGAAGAAAGCCAGGCCGGAGAAGCGGGAGTTTTCCTTCGTCAAGAGTCAGGACTTCTCGTCGAAGTACGCAGGTGGGGAGGCCGCTGGTCTGCGAGACTCGAAGGTCTCGATCAGTCCGACGAAGAGCAGCAAACCGGCCGCGAAGTCGGCCAAAGCCAAAACGACCGACGACATTCTCAACGACGAGGAGATAGTCGTGCAGAAGAAGCAGCTGAAATCCATGCTGACCATGGGCCAGCTGGACGACATCAAGTCGCAATTCCAGAACGAGAAGAATCTAGTCTTAAGGAGTCCACGAAGCATGATCATCAAGAAGCCGGAAAAAATCGCCGAGGAGGAGCCGAGCAATAATAATAAAGCCGCGACCAAGAGCGTCAAAAAATCGGAAAAGAAAAAGACCAAGAGCTCGAGCAAGAGTCGCAGCAGCAAAAATCCCAGCAGCCTCGACGCCAAGAGCCTGAGATCCGCCAATGCCCTCAACGACGACGACGACCTCGACGAGACCGGCATGTCGTTCCTCATGAAGCGTTACCTCGAAGCGAGCAGCGAGGCCAGCAAGAAGCTCGTCGACTGCGAGCGTCTGGCCCACGAGACCAAGAGCACCGGCATACAGGCCGATCGTCCGAAAGCGATCAACAATAATCTAGGCACGTCGAAATTCAGCTTGCAGAGTGCGGGCACGGCGAAGACGGCAAAGACGACGACGACGACGACGAAAAAAAGCTCGCAGAGTCGCTTGTCCAATCCGACGATCTCGTCCGCGCTCAAGACTAAATTTTCACGAAAATAATAACGAAAAACCACGATACATTGTGTTGTGTACAATAATTTGGAATTGAGTATAAAAATTGTCAAGCGTTTCAAAATTATTCAATGCTTTGCGCCAACTCGAGATCGTTACCTCGTATTCCTCGATTGAAACATGAGCGCGCGAAAGTTCCAGCAAAAACGCAGCGGCATCCGTAGCTAGTGAGAAAAACGTGAATGCGCGGAAAAGCCTAGTAACATTTCATCGCTCCAAGTTCGCAATACGGTATATATATCAGTAATGTACGTCGTGCATATCTATACGTACAGTGGCGGGGGGTACAGAGACTCGCGCACACATTCTCTCTCTTTCTAAGCGCGAGCCGCCGTGTGCTGCTGCACACGTAGACGTTTCACAATCTCGATATACATGTACATTGGCCTGGGCTTGCGCAGTTTATGCAATGGCGCTGCACAGACACGAATTCATGTAAGTAAGTGCGCCAGAGCAGTTGATAGTGGTGGTATAGGAACGACGCGGACACACACAGATACCGACGGGAAGGGGGGGCTGGGCGTTGCTTGCTCACCGCGCAAACTCCGTACAGAGAGAGCGTATGACGATAAGGCGATATATTAATTTTGCTGAATATAAATAAAAAATTTAGACTTTTGCGAATCGAGAGAAAGACGTTAAGACGTATTGCAAACGTATTTAAACGCTGAGATTTAGGCACGCAGATTTCCGCGGCGCAGCAGCAGAAAAGTAGAGCAAAAGAGTTCGGTTCTCGCGCGCCGCCAGCTCTGCCAGCTAGAGAGAGAGAGAGAGATAAAGAGAGACAGAGACGGAGCGTCGTCGTCGTTTCATGTGTATATGTAGGCGCGCGCGCGCGCGCTCGGCCGATAGCAGGCTCGAGCGAGACTACATATATCCCCAAAGTGAATGCACAAGTGCAGTTCGGGTTCGTGTACATGTGATTTCAGCAACGAGTATCTCTCTGTGCTCGGTGCACACGGAGCGAGTGTGTGCGCGCAAGGACCAGCAACAACATACACCAGAGACCCGAGGCTCCGACGAAAATAACACACAATGGCGAGCTACATCAGGAACAGAAGCTCAACCAGGCAGTCCGAGTGAGTACGGTGTTTCAGGAAGTTTGAGCTTTTTCCTGCGCTTTTTTTCTCTTCCGCAGCAGCAGCAGCAGCAGCAGCAGCGCTTCATCGTGTTGGCGGTCGTGACGTTATTTCGCTCTCGGTTATATGTGTAGAGTACATGTGTAGCGTACGAGGCGCTTACACATATAGACATACGAATTCGCGCAGTGTTGTAAGTGTGTGTGTGTGTGTGTGTGCGCGTGTATCGGTGCATAATACACGATATATACGCGCGAGAGAAGGAAAATGATTGCGCGAGTGTATAATATCGCTACTCGTCGCGAGACTCTCGGCGCGCTGTTACGAGAGCGACGTTTATTTCGCTATGCTGTGTACGCGAAAAGCCATATCGATCGAAGCTCAGCATCTTGTTGCGTGTATGTGTGTGCGCGCAAGCATATGTGCGTGTCGAGCCGAGCACGCCGTGTCACGAGAGTATGTATTCGTATTTTATCGCGTTAATATATACGTGCTGCTTATTGTACATTCGATTGTATCGCGCACTCGCCTCTCGGCTTGTGTATCATATTAAAATGACTTCTCGTTGTATACGCTGCCGGGAGCTTGAGTGTGTTTTTTTTTTTTTACCCGAAAAAAAGCTCTCTCGTGAGATGCGCGCGTTCGCGTGTACAGACGCGGAAAATTCGGCGGACGACGATGCGCCGCCGAACGCACACCTTCCACAAGTGTCAATGCACTATATATACTATGCTACTGCTAGTTTCGTCTGCGCGTCGAATTTGGCAGTTACCTTGGCACACATGCTCGATTGTATGTATACACGACACGGAACGTGTGTGTATGTTTACGGATGCGCTCGACGCCTCGACGTAAAACGTGCTTTTGGTGCTGCTATACTATAATCGAGTTCGATACCCGCATTGTCGCAACGATTTGCATTTCATTTTCTTCTTTTATTTTCAGCGATACCATGGAAGACGACAACGACGAGAAAGATGACACAAAGAGGTATGAGCAATCGATAACTTTAAGAGCGAAAGATTGATTGTTCGAATCTATTTAACGCGCGCTTTGTTTTCGCCGCAGAAAATCTCGAAATCTAAGCGAGAAAAAACGAAGGGATCAGTTCAATATGCTGGTCAACGAGCTCGGCAGCATGGTCAGCACGAACACGAGAAAAATGGACAAATCGACGGTCCTGAAATCGACGATTCTCTTCTTAAAAAATCACAATGGTTCGTTGGGACTTTGTTTATTTTTCATGTTTTTTTCATTTTATCGAGATGTAATTGAATGATTTTTGTTCTCCGCAGAACTCGCCGTTCGATCGCGAGCCAACGAAATCCAGGAAGACTGGAAACCTTCCTTTTTATCGAACGAAGAGTTCACTCATCTAACCTTGGAGGTAAGGCACTACTTTTTTTTAAATACTCTGGTGAAAATGATTAGCATTGATGATGACCTAATGATAAAAAAATCACGATTCTCCGATACAATTATATTAAAAGTCAAAGCGCATTCAATGACAATTTTATTAGTTTTAAAAAAATTTTCACCACTATCAATACAATGATACCACTTTGAACCTTCACCGCTAGATGGCGATTATACCTTTTTGTGTAAATCTGCAAGTGGCAAATTCAAAATAATTGTATAAGTCAATAAAGCGATTAAAATAAATTGCTAGTCCATGGTTTTCACTTTTTATACATTCCTGCATGGAAATAAAACTGTGGTGTGTTTGTGTGCGGGTTTATAAGTTAAAAACTTACACTTGTTATACAAAACTCGCACTTGATAAATGTTACACGAAACTCTAGGCTCTCGACGGTTTCATCATGGTTTTTTCATCCTCCGGACGCATATACTACGCTTCCGAGAGCATAACTTCTCTGCTGGGCTACTTGCCGAGCGAGCTGACCAACTCGACCATCTACGAAATAGCCTTGGAGGAGGAACAATCTCATCTGTACAATATTTTAGCCAATGCTAGAGATCAAAGTAGTATTAAAAAAGGTTTTAACTTTATCACATTTTGCCGCGTCGATGACCCGCGCCTCGGAGTTTCGCATTATAATGATTTCTCTGTGCGACTCGTTATTTGCAGAGCATCAAGTGTCTTTTTTGTGTCATCTGAAACGCGGCGGTCTGGATTTTCGAGAAGAGCCCATTTACGAGCTCATACAGTTTATTGGATACTTCCGTAAGTCATAGCCGTATGAATGTAATCTCTTGCACTTCAACTGAAAATTCATATCCATTTTCTTTGTCATTAGGGACGGATAACGATTCGGACATCGACAGCATGATGCCTAATAGTAGATTCGGCGGCAGTGCCAGTGGAGAATCCAAGTAATGCCTCGATTTTATTGATTATTTAACTTTTTCCGATTGAAAAAAATACTTACAACATCGTTTCTTTTTTTAAATAAAAAACGAAGAACCGTATTCGTATGCACCGGTCGTCTTCAACTGCCGCAACTGATACGAGAAATGTCCGTGATGGACAACACAAAGACGGAGTTCACGTCGCGACACAGTCTGGAGTGGAAATTTTTGTTTCTGGATCATCGAGCGCCGCCCATCATCGGCTATCTGCCCTTCGAGGTTCTCGGTACGTCCGGCTACGACTACTACCACATAGATGACTTGGACAAAGTCGTCACCTGCCACGAATCCCGTAAGTATAAATTCGTCATTTTTTTTTCTTCAAAACGAGACGTTTTTTCTTCACGATGATCATTGATTCGTTGCAGTGATGAAAAAAGGCGAGGGCACCTCGTGCCACTATCGATTTCTCACCAAAGGACAGCAGTGGATCTGGCTGCAGACTCGCTTCTACATCACGTACAATCAGTGGAACTCCAAGCCCGAGTTCATCGTCTGCACTCATCACGTGGTCAGCTACATCGACGTCGTCAAGCAGATGCGTCGGGGAGTCGATGAATTTTCGAGCATCCGTGAGCAGGACGACAGCACGACAATGACATCGACGAAGCGTCGACACGTTAGTATTATTATTTCATCAATCAAACTTTAAAACTTGTAAAAATTTCAAAACGATAATTTTGATTTTTCAGAATTCCATGAGTCACGTTCACACGCCGTCGGGCTCGTCCAAGTCCTTGAAAACCTCGAAATCGGCAGCGATGCGATCGTCGCGAATACGCCACCAGGGAAACGATTCCGACACCACATCCGTATCGGCTTGTTCGCGAAATTCCAGATCGTATCAGTCGACCCCTCAACACGTTTCCAGGGATAAGGTACCCTCGACCAGCAGCTCGGCGAGTTTGAAGCAGCAGCAGATGATACCGAGCAACGATATCGGACCGACGGATTCTCAACAGCAGCAGCAACAAACGTATCAACCTCAACCTCAACCTCAACCTCAGCCTCAGCAGCAGCAACAACAACAAATGGTGCAAAAGATGAAGGTCGAGCAGCAGCATCAGCCTCAGCCTCAGCCACAACCTCAGCACTGTCCCGACTATTTGGAACCGACGCAGTACGACTCTGTGGCGGTGGATCCTCTGGTCGCCGAGGCGTATCCACCGAACACGGCGATAATCGCGCCGCTTCAAGCTACCGAGGTACTGCTACAAATTTTTTTAATTTTTCAGTTGAATCTTACTATAACGTTTACTTTTCACGCAGATACTTCATCAGCAAGGCTTAGTGATGCCTCCAGCGCCGAATCAGATTCAAGACGAGCTGCAACGGAAGCACGAGGAGTTGCAACAATTGATAGTCCATCAGCAGGAGGAACTACGCCGAGTATCGGAACAACTTTTGATAGCCAGATACGGAATATTTTCGCCCCTACTCAATGTAAATTTTGAACATAATATTTCAGAACGAAATTAAAATTTTGTCATTGACCGATGATCATTGCGACAGGTTGGCGTGCCATACAACGCGAACGTCCCGTGCCAACAGCCGACCCGCTGCGTGAATCCGCCTCACCAGACGATCCCGACGGTCGGCACGTTCCCAGTGCCCATCACTCTGCCCGTGAATATAGTGCCAACGGAGATGT
Organism: Trichogramma evanescens; assembly: GCA_902732785.1. NCBI lineage: Eukaryota > Metazoa > Arthropoda > Insecta > Hymenoptera > Trichogrammatidae > Trichogramma > Trichogramma evanescens. The sequence goes on along the minus strand of CACVKI010142159.1, from coordinate 13,492 downwards.
TCCCGCATACCTTGCCGGTGTCGTCGTCGCCCATGTCGAATCACGTACAGATGATGACACCCCAGCAGACCCCGACGCAGCAGCAACCGCAACAGTCCCAGCATCAGAATCCACAGCTGGTTTCGCAGCTCAATCAACAGCAGCAGCAGAGTCAACATCGCGAGGAGCAGCAAACGGATCTCATAGCTTTTCAAATGTGCCAACCGAACGATCTTATTTACGCGAATATGGACGCGACCACTGCTCAGCAGCAACAGCAACAGCAGCAGCAGCCGCAGAGACCGACGAGAAATTAGAAGAAGAAATCTGTGTTAATAGTGACTTTCGCGTTGATTTAATCCACAACAGTGAACGTTTCACATGCATTTCGATAGTTACCAGGTAGAACCGCGTGAGTGTGAAAAATAATGGACAATTATATAGCCGACGATCGACGCGGATTTTTGTAGATGTTGTCAGAGGTAACCAAACGTACAAGTATCATGCATTTTAATCATACACGTGTAACGTTAAACATTTTTTTTCTATCAATGTAAAATACGTTTGTCGATAAACATCCATAACTGTAGATATATATATTTAAACGGTGCTTGAATTATATTTAACGAAGGGAGATAAAAAATCGTACAGTTTGGAAAAAGTATTTTCGAAAATAGGGCAATTAAGTAGTCGAAATGTCTTTTCGTTAATTATAGAATCATGTTTGAAAGACGTGTCAATTATAAACGAGCTTATACCTGGTAGAAATTCTCAGCATTAATAATGCGGCCTAGTGACCAAGAAATGTCTATTTTAATTGTTTTCAAGTATTGATTGGCTTGTTTTTGGCGAATTTTCTAATGCATTTTTGTTAGAAATATTAAACGCATATTTAATTGCCTGAAAATGACGATTCTATTGTCCCAAAAAGTTTAGCCCAGTTTTGAACCATTTTAACACAATAATACCGCACTTTAAGAATCCATCACTAGATGGCAAGTATCTTCAATTCTGTAAATCTGCAAGCGGCAAAGTAAAAATAACGGTATAAACACAGGTTTTAACGAAGCTCAGGTTTAAATATGCATCCACCTTATGTTTAAATTCATGATAATTAGTTACTTCAAAGCTAGGTTTCAAAAGAAGTTACAATGCAGTCTTTCCTAAAGAAATTCAACTCTTGCCAAATAAATTATTTCTTTTGAACCAACTCAAACATTTAAATTGAAAGATTTAATGTACGGTTATAATAGTTTGAAAATTTAGATAGAAAGGAAATCAAAGTGATTACATCAGTGTGCAATTATTAAGATATATTTTTAATATTTACTGTGCGTTAGCGCTATATTTGGACGTGCTTATAACTGGGAAAGTTGAAAGAAACTCAACTTTTGACAAAAACTGTAAATACGCATCGCATATATAGATATAATCATAACTTAACCTATTGCATAATAACATTTGTGTAAATAGTTGATGGGATTGATCAATCTTCCTCGCCATTTTATATAAATCTTATATCTAAATTGAATGTGATTAAAGCCCCCGTGCAACGTCCCATATAGATTTTTTTTCAATCGAAACGATGTTGAAAAAATAGTTTTATATGGCAACGGAATGACAATAAATTATTCGAACTTTTAGGATATAAGAAACGAATTGCATTTGATCGAGAAATATTTTTTTAAATTAAAACTTCCTCAATTGTAGGACCAAAGTTCAATTCAAATCGGGACGTAAAAAAAAGTTCACGGTGATCCGTAAGGTCTTTAAATTAAAATTTTCTATTTTGAAATTTGTAGTTCTAAATATTTTCAACAAGTATTACGAAGCCACATCGAGAGACCTTATGCAGACTAATCTAAGAAGCAGGACCAAAAAACAAATTTTAAAACGAAAAACTAATGTTAGCTTAGTCTGTAGCATAATGTATGTATTATTAAGCTCTATACTTAATTACAGGGTAAAATGAAATATTTTTCAACAGATCGTATATTTTGTAACTGTATAAATTTTATTATTTAATAATAATATGGATGACTATATGTTCGTATAAAAAATTGACGACGACGTTTTTATCATAAAACGTAACATGTATCGTGGCAAAAAAATATAACGAAAAACAAAACTTATTCACTAACCTAAATCAAGCATTCCAAAGATTATATTTATAACGAAAAATAAAAAATGCAGCGATTTATATTTCTGAAAATATTTTTCAACTTCGAGAAAATTTCAATGCCGAATATTTTTTTGAATACAATGAGTATAAAGCTTTTTGCAAATTCAAATGTGACACGACATTTTATTTCATCCTACAACCTATTCCTAAATTTTAACAAAAATAATCTTTTATACAAGTCATTTTATTTACAATTTTATCCCTTTCAATTTCGACGAACGAACGCTAACTCTATGCTCTAAAAATTAAACGCTTATCAAGTATTTGCATCTTACCAATCAAGACTCGCTACGAAAATAATGAATTTATGAACTACCAGGTAAAAAGAGCGGATTACGCAACCGCACAGAGACACAAGAGTCGCTGCCGCCGCTAGTTTTTCAATTTTCTCAAAGCGTCCATTAGAATCTGCATCTCCACATTAACATTATTCACGAGCTCCTCCACTTGATACTTGCTGTCTATTATGCTGATGGATTGCGTGTACGGATCGTATCTGACACCGAAACTCCGCGGAATGGTTTCTGCGAATTTTCTGCGCAAAATGTAAAATCGGATTTGTTATGAATCTCGAAAGTTTGTAATCGGTCTTTGTGTAACGTTGACCTTTTGAGCGAGAGAGAAAGAGAAGATGCTCGAAAACACTCCACAATCTCTTATCTCTCTCTTTCTCTCGCGAGTGCATAAATCTTCGCAATAACAAAACTCTCGCTATAATTATACTCACATCATTTTTTCCTTGGCATCCTCGAAATCTTCGGCCACGAAGTAGACCGGCTGGTACTCGGTAATCGGATACTTCTGCAGGGCCGTGACGGCGGGCTCGAAGGCCCTGAGCTCGGGCTCGCCGCTCATGCTGTACTCGAGCTCGCCGAACGACGACAGCAGACCGGCGCCGTAGGCTTTGAGCTCGCCGTTCTGCCGGCAGAGGCCGAACTCGACCGTGAACCAGAAGCACTGGAAAATTTTCAAACGATTTTTACAATCGGTTGCCGGAAAAGAATTAAGAAGAGAAAAGGAAGGCGAGTCCCAACCGTGGCGAGCTTCTCGATGTACTCGTCGGGAGCGCCGAGCGACGCCAGTCCGATGACCTGCGAGAACTGAGCGAAGGCCGGATCGGCGAAGAGCGGCACGTGGCCCAGCACCTCGTGGCAGACATCGGGCTCGGGCGTGTACAGGGGCTTGCTGCTGTGCCTGATGTACTGCGTGCTGTGAAACACTCGGAAGGCGAGACCGGCGAGGAAGTCACGCGACGAAAGAAGACCCGCCACCGGCCGCAGCGTGAAACCCGTGCAATCTGAAAGCAACAAAACCCGATGCGCATTCCATTATTTTTTTTTGCTCAAATTATTGCGATACATCGTAATGCTATACGCGCGCGCTTCATCCGATACTTGCGCGAAAATATATACGCATATATAGTTGAGAAATTACTACGAGTGTAATCTAAGATGAGACGAGAGCTATGTGTGCGGCCTTTTTCTTCGCACTCTACTAATAACTATAATGCATCGAGGCTGTGTATACGCGACGAAATAATTATATATTAGGATCGTTGCAGCTTTCATTATGTAATAATAATATTATAGTGAGGAAACATCTGGATGCACACGAATACGCGATGATAAGCCGCAATCACGCCTCCGACAAAAAAAATCTGTCAGAGCCATTGACACGATATTATTACACACATTATAATACGCCCAATAAGCAATTAGCGAGGGGCGATTGTATTTATTGATGTTATTATGTAAAACGTGTGTGTGTGTGTGACCAAGGAGGAGAGTAAATTGAGCAATTGATTTCGAGAACGATCCGTCACATGTACATATTATCGGTGAGAACGTTATCTTCGCGCTTCGCACTGGTCCAGAGATTGTACATTGTGTACTTTTATCGATGCGTACCACCCGATTTTCTGTGTTTCTCTCTGCGTTTTTTTCTTAGCTCCGCGTGACGTCGGTGGCGTTACATTATTTTTCCTCTCCCACCACCCCCCGGCCAAGATCTCGACAAATATGTTTTTGTATCAAGCGCGCGCGCGCGCGATATTGTGTCGTTGTGCAAAAGCGCCGTTGCGTAAAATAAAAAAAAAAAGTGCACGCGGTAAGTATGTGATTTTTTTCTCTCTCTTCAATTTCACATTACGCGCGCGCGCACTCGCCGATCGGCGTAATTTAAATCTTTTTTTTTCTCTCTCGCGGATCGTTATTAGCGAGATCGTATAAATAATTGACTCTCGGTATAAGACTCACCTTTCAAGAAGTTGGAAATGTCCTCGAGTTGCGGGATATTATCCTCCTTGTATCCGCAATTTTCGATCAACAATGGAAACACGTGATTGTGCTCTCTGCACGCGTACTTGGGATACAATTCCGTCAATTTTCGAAACACGGCGCCCCAGGTTTTTGTCTCCTCCTCGGTGTAGTCGACCCTCGGGATGGGTTGGCCACTGCACAAAAAAAATCAACCCAATAAGAACCACGAGAAAATAATACTCGATCCCCGAAATTGTAGAAAAATTATGTACGGGTCATTACTATTTGTAATTGTAGGCGATGTCGGCAAAGTACTTTCGCCGAGCTCTGTAGACCGGATCGGTGAAGCCCGGGTGATCGGAGTCGAGCTCCGAGCCGTAGGACAGGATCTGATTGGCGAACTTGTCGAGGTCGCGCATACGACGCGGAAACCACGGCACAGTGCCAAGGTTGTCACGGTAGTTCCTGTAAATGCACAATTATTACGTCGATTCGATGAAAAGGCCGATTTTATCGTAATGCGTATGAAGTGTACCTTGAAATGATCGAGAAATATCCGCACTGATGTTGAAGCTCCTCCACGGCCTGGCCTAGATCGCCTCCCGGTGCGCACTCGACCATGAACTCGTACCCATTGGCCTGCCGTAAACTGCTTCGGGACTCGATGTGAAGCAGATTGACTTTGTGTTTCTGTACAACATTTTTTTTTATAAAATTTTCAATCGATCGCGACTATGATTGTGTTTTCTTTTCTTTCCAAGTTACGGCTCGTAATTGTTGTGTGCATTACTGATGAAATTTTTTACAAAGTACAAAAAATGTCGGGAACAATTTCGCTTCGTTTGGTATCGCGTGTAAAGAGCTATGTAAGAAAAATTTACGAACTTTTCCGCGGGAAAATTGTTAATATTTTTCCATCTCTCGCTCGAGAGTCGAAACAATTTTGTAAAAAGAAAAAGGAGAAATCTCCGCAGAGTGCAAACCATAAGGTTTTACAGAGGTTTGTTAAAAAGATTAACTTAGTTTTGTCGAGGAAGAAATCTTTGTTCCAAAAATTTGTACTTACGGCAAAAAGTTGAAGATAGCGACCGAGCGCGCCAACTTCGTCCTCCTCTCGCGGCGAAAATATCAGACAAGTGCTTTTGGCCGAGTCCCTGCCCTCCTTGATGTAGTTCCCTCCACTCATAAGTTTCGGCTGCAAAAAGTTTTCGGGGCAAAGAAAGTTTTAGAAATGGGACTTCAATTTGCTGGGCTAAATAGTCGTAAAACTTATGATTTTAAAGAGCCGTACATCCTGTATTATCAACATGTTTTATTCACTTTGAGATTCACTAATAAATAGACACATTTATCGATCGATTTTGATGCAAAAAATTGTATACTTCAACGTCACTCGCGATTTTATTCAACAATAACAAGACAGAAAGAGAACGACTCGAGAAAAATTGAGATGAATTGACGAACGCGATTGAAGATCGATACTCGAATACGAATAGTTTCAGTCGAGCCATGTGCTCTTATAGGTGTGTAAGTGGCTTTGGAAGCTGTTGCCCTTCTCCGCTCTCTCGTGATTGTTTTCCCTCTCCATCTCTCTCTGCGACTGGATCTTTTTACAAAAGAATACCGAACATTTTTGAAATTTCACTTTGACATTGTACCCAGTGTGGGATATGACGATGCAATTACGCTCCAGTATTACTACGTTATTACGTTATGTCGTCATCTCGATAACGGCGCTCGTTCGAGGAATCATGCATAATCGGTATGATTTTTTTTAATATAATCATATTTTCAGACAAGTCAACAAATGAATAAACGATTTGTATTGTATTTGCTTAAAAATTATAAACTCTAAAAACTCCTATATTTACTTTTTTTCCACCTTACGATCGCACGTAATAGCTTTATCAATGCGTGTGTAAACACGCGCTCGCATACAATTGTTATAGTAATCAATAACTATATGTATTTATTATCGCATCGGAGAGCAGAACATGATGTATTAGTTTCATCATCGCCGATCACTTTTTTTCGGCAAAGCAAAGAGTTAAGGAATGATGCAATTTTCAAGACCATTTCACGGCGCTGCTGCGAGAGAGAGACCTTTCTCACGGTCGCAATAAATCATTATCTTTGCATCATTTTCCGAAAGTTCATAATACGCACAAACACGCGCGAGATCGATTATTATCTCTCACTCTTCGTTTTCTCGGGCTTTTCCCGCGAGTAATTTACATTTTCCCCCCAAAATAGGAAGGAAGCCAGTCGAAAATCATCGAGAGCGAGCGAGAGAAGTGCTCTATACGATTCGCGCCGCTTAATACCGCAGTTATAATTTCAATGAGAACTGCTTCCCCTGCTATTACCTGTGTATATATACGGGGGCGGCTGCTGCTGCTGCTGCACGACGACGAAAATTGGATCGCGCGAGGCAACGTCGGAGGTAATTTAGCGGGCGGGGGTGTGTGTTGTCTCTCGCTCGCTCGTTGATGGCATCAACGTCATCGTCGCGTAACTTCGAAAATACATCTTCTTTTACACGTAGCAGTAGAGCAAGGGAATTTTCCTCTCGGCGGTGCCAGCGGCGGCTTCCTTCATTTCCTCGGGCCGCTCCCCCCGATATGGGTTTGCTCGCGAAGGATCTTACCGATTAAAAGGCCGTTGAACTTTGGGTGGCGCTCGACGAGAGAGAGAGGGATGCAAATTCGATTTATAATGCCGAGAATGACGATATGGAAAGAAATTGTCTCTATCTATATAAACATGGGTATCTCGAGTTACTCGAGACCGAGCCAAGGAATCGATTTTCAAAATGACGATGACTCGACGCTGAATAAATTCGCGCGCGTCTAGCCTATCTATCTCCACTCCGAAAACGTAACGAGCTCTCCTGTACCACCTCCACCCGGCTATATACAGTACATTAACTACTTCGCTACTTTTCTTTTTTTGTTGAAGTTCATCGAGCGACTTTGCCTAATTGCGTACCTCGGGCGGCTTGATACACCGAACCCATCAACGTGCAGCTTTTTCTTCCTTCTTTTCTTTTTTTCGTTCGTTCGTTCGGAGGTCGTCAGCAACACGTAGCTGCAGCCAGAGTAAAGCTGCATTTTTTTTCGTTGGTTTTTTTTTGTACATTCGTCCGCGCATCTTCGGGCCACGACGAGAACTCGACTGACAAGCCGGTTTAAATTAGAGCGAGTTAATACATGCGAGCAGCAGCGGAGGGACGTATAAAACTGCTTCTTGTTTTTGCGCGGACCCGACTTCTGCGCGGACTAGAAAAGGGCGGAATTGGCGTAATTTGTGTGTTATTCCGTGGGACATTTTTGAAGCTCGCACTCGTCGCAAGCGGGTCAAAAATTTGAATTTTTTACAAGAACTAAGCATAAAGCGTCACTGCCCGGAAATCTCGTTTTTCGAGAGAGAAATAAAAAAGTCGTACAACTCGATTAAAACGGAGGAAAAATTATGTATACGAAGCAGTAGCAGCAGCAGAAGCAGCTATATCGAGCGGCGATTCACAAAGTTCAGCCCCATTAAATGGAAAACCGATGCCCCCCTCTGCATGAATTTAACATGACTTTCAAAACTAGGATGAGACGCTTCAAAAACAACGAGCGGTGCAGCACACACACACAGAAAATCGCATATTGCGCGCGTGGAAACTCACCTTATCCGGTGGGGATCCGGAAATCTGTACTTCAACTTCGGCTCCGGCTCGCCTCATCATGTTTGGATTTCACACTCGCGCGACCCGCTTCTATATAGATACAACAATGTTCGAGAAAAGCACGAGTGTACACGAGCAAATGTTGTCCCTCGTATATATATACCGTTGACTTTAGCTATAGTTTTCGAGCGAGAGAGATGCTGCGGTGCTCTATATATTGCCGATGTGTCTCGGAGACAGAGACCACCTCTCGACTCTTTGTGCACGATTTATGTCGCGATTTTTGTTTTCTTACTATAATATGTACTTGGAGCTTTTTTTTTAACAAAAACAACACGCGCACACAGCCGGCAATATATCGATCGGCCGAGAGAGTCCAAGTTATGCCTGAGTCGCGGGAGCAACAAGTAGCTCGATATATTTATGTGTGTGGATATATAAACACTCGGCTCCACTCGATCGGAAGAGATGCTGCTGCTGACTGGTGGAGGGGAGAGAGCAGCTCGTGTTCTCTTTCTTTCTCAACGGCACAGAAACTGTGTGAGTGTGTTTGATTTGCATATCTGTGTGCAGCTCGTTATAATTGATCATTTTATCGGGGCATTATTGTGAAACGCTCATCGTCGCTCGAAAGTTGGTGAATGGCTGCGGTGAAAATTGTCGGCTCATCAACTTTTATATACCGAATGATATTTGTGCATATGACGTTCTATTTTCATCGCTCGAGCGTAGTTGCAAGTCAACGTAATCTTGCCGTTTTATGGATTTTTATGCTACACCAGAGTACACCAGTACCCGAGAAAAAAAACGTATATATAGTAATTCCCAGAGATAACACGACGCGCTCATAAATCGTGCGAATGTTTGCGAACATTCGATGATATTATAAGGCTATAAGCTATTAATATATCATGTATAGATTGTGTGTGTGTGCAAAACCCCTAAAATTCACGCGATATTTGCTCGAGGCAAACAGACGATACACAACTAATACCCAACTGTTATTCGGACCAATTATAAAGTAGTTCAATGTTAAATACACCTGTTCTAAATGTAGGGGAAAAAATGATCGTCTTTTTCGACGAGCTTTCGAAACTGGAAGAAAACCGGGTAAATTTCCCGCAGTCGCACAAAATACTCCTTTGTGTGTGTGTATGTACCGGCGCGCGGCAGCGAAAGTTCCTCCCGAAACGAAACTTCATAATGCAAATTTATTTGAACTTTTCGAAGCTCACGCGCGCGCGCGCAAGCTCGAGCGTAAAAGTTTAATTCGAATGTGTTATAGTTGCGCACTGCACATTCATACTCGCAACTTGCAGCCTTTTCTCAGGGTCCGCGGCGCAGCAGCAGCTTATGTAATAATAAAAGGCGCTCGCGCGCGCGGAAAAGGCATCTCTCTATCGGACCTAAATTTCCAAAGCTCGCCAGATGACGCCCGAGTATGAGCAGTAGCAGCAGTAGGAGCTTTTGAAAACGTTAACAATGATAAACATGGCTGTTGCTGCAACTGCAACTGCAACTGCGCGTGGTATAGCTATTTTGTTAAGTTTTTGCATAAAAAAAATCATTACGAAAACTTTGTAAATACGAGTATATATATGCAGAGTGTAGCGAGCTACCCTCCTTGTTTATTTATGCGACCAAAGTTTCAATGCTGGAGGAAGGAGAGAGAGAAAATGAAAATAGTGAAAAAGATGCAGCGGGAAGTTTATTCGATGTGCTTTGTAGTGTAAATTTATTGCAACAGCCGTTATAATATCGCCATATCTTTTTATTTACTTTTATATATTTTCCTCGGGAAACGGTGTACTGCAGCTACAGAAGAAACTTTTAGTCACCTAATTATAAGCATATACAAATTACGCAATCGTAAGTATCTCGATGAAAAATCGCCGCCACGGCGCGCAGCAAGAGCGCATAATGTGCAGAGTGGCGCGCGCGCGATCGTAAACCCTCGCCGAATCAACAGCTGCTGCTGCTGTAGCCTGCCACACAGAGCTGCACACCGGGCTTGCCAACGAGCAGGCGCGCCAAAAGCCGAGCCGCCGATTCCGCTCCGCGCCGCTGTGGATATACCGGCACACACAGACACAGAGAGCGATGAAAAGCTCGTGCGCGCTGCAGCGTCGGCAGTAGTAGCGGCTCAGCAGCCACGCGAGTTGCGATCATCAGTATCCCCGAGCTTGTGCCAGCGAGCTTGCAAGCTCGCACGCGCGTTCGAAAAAATGTAAAGCTTTCGAGATTACATCGAGTGTTGAGTGACATCTACTTTGGTGCGTGGTGACGTATATTGTACGTGATCCTAAAAGAAGACAAGAAAAAATGTGTGGAAGACTGTCTTGGCTGTTCTTGGCGGCGTTCTTAATCTGCAATGGTAAGCTTGCACATACATACACGAGCTGAACACACACGACAGAACCTGCAGCCGGATGATCATTATGGCCAATTTGGGGGAGCTTCGAAACTCGTGCGGGTTATTAAATCCCTCTCTTGCCGAACTTGGAAAAGCTCCGTGAACTTTCTTATGCGAAAACTGCATTATACTACAAAAGGATGAGAGAGAGAGAGAGAGAGAGGAGAGAACTGAGCGTGCGATAGGGGGTAGGTGGGATAGAGAGAATTCAATAAAGGGGGACGAAAAGTGCAAGTTTCGAGTAAAATATTTTAATCAAAGTTTTAACGCGTTCGAGCTTCATTGACTTTCCGATTTTCTGTCTCGCGCTGCCGCTGCTGCTGCACGTGGGTCAAACTGTATTACATACCGTACCCGCGAGTTATTATAGAAACGAATGAAATTAAGGAAAAGTTACGGATGAAAAGAAGATTCGCAGGTTGGTTAATTAAGTAGCCTTGATTTTTCTTTCTCACCGATTCTCATCGACGTATCGAATTTTAGATATATAATATACCGCAGTATACGATTGCGACTCGACGAGACACCTTATTGTACTTTTGCAATTATAAGATTTCGAATTCGACGAGTTTCGATTTACATCAACATTTTTCAATTTACCCAGGGACACGCAGAGCTCGAGATTACATATATCTATCCCGCATTCGAAACTCGATTCAAGAAAGTATCGGGAAAACGCGCGCGTCATTTTATTCATCGCGACCGACGACGCACACTAGAATTACGGGACTCTTTTTTGCACCGAAAGCTCTCCGCGCGCGGGGACACAACTTGAATGAACAGCTCGCGCGCGAGCTCGCATTGACTGAAAATTCCCGTTTTCCGGGATGTATAGACCCTCTCTGCAATGATAAGTAAATATACCGTATACGCTCGCTCGCTAGCTAGCGCGCGCGCCAACACGAAAATTGTTTATATACGTGGCTGTACACATGCAGAGCTTTTGATAGCAGCAGTAGCGGCAGTACATATAACACACGCGTATGGCAGATCACTAAATAAATACACACGGAAGCTATACAGATGTACGATTGTGTCGTGTGCGTAGCTCTATCGTAGCGCAACGCAGTGCGAAGCTCGCGCGGCGCGTCGGCTGCGCTTTACGACTAGTATATATAATTCGCTCTGTGCAGTGCATGGCTAATACACACACACACACAGCAGCTATATGCCTCGCGCTCTTTTGTGCTTGCGCGCGGGTGGGTCGCTCGAGTCGCGACCCGGCGTTGATCACGCACCGTTGAAAATTGGCTTCACCGCTGAAATTTAGACTCCGTTTATAAGCGCGGGAGCTAGCTTATGCACGACGTTCAAATTTGTGGTTATTGCTCCGTGTGCCGCGCTGTGCAGCCCTATAATACCCGTGCTGTTTCAATCTTTGATGAAAGAAAGAGAGAGGAAGCATAGGCAAAATGGGATTGGAATTACACGAGATGGAATTTAGCGAGTTATGGTATTGTTTAATGGATTGAATGAAATCAGCGAGCACTACTACTCCTTGTGCATGTGTGTGTGCGTGTGTGTGTGTGTGTGTGTGTGTGTGGAGTAGTAGTACTTTTAATGCAGAGCGAGAGAGACGAAATAACGGGTTACGGTTATTATTCCGCGTGTAGCGCGCGCGAGTTTCGACGATTTAACGAAGCTTATAGCACCGCGCCGACGAATTACGCACTCGCTACTCCAGTTGAGAAGCTGAAAAATTTCCTTTCCCAAGCGAGTTCTCAGCTCTCTCTCGTACGAACTATATATAAAATGAAGAGAAAAAAACCAAGCTTAAGTATTTAGTTTTTTATATAAGAAAACGACTCGCGAAACTTTCCGAAGAAAACTTCCTTTTTCCTGCGCGCGAGATTATAACGCCGCGCGTTATAGTGTACAACGTTTTTGAACTGCCTCGTTGCGCGCGAGGCCGTTTTTTGTTAACTGCTTTGCTGCTGCGTTACTGCGTACCTATACACACACCCTCGAATGCTTATCCACTGCTCTCTCCGCGCCAGCAGCTCATTCGCAAAATTTCATCCCTCGCTGTATACGGAAAATTGAATAAATTTTTCCCTTTAAAGCGCCTGCCCGTTATCCGACTTTTTACGCGCTCGCTTCAATGATGCGCCGCTCACTACTATACTTGCCCTTCGTATACGGCAAAAGAGCAAAAAAAAAAAGAAAAAAAACCTATATAGATACGAGTTGAAAAAGTTCGATGAGCGCAATTACTCTACTGCTACTCTAGTGCTGCGTCCGAGCAGCGCAAGCCTGAATATATAATTCCGCTTGCGCGCGTGTAATAAGCATAATTTGGTCTGCTGAGCTTTTACAAATATTTGCCTTCTGCCCCATGGAGGATGAAGGAGACTACGCACACACACACACACACACACACACACACACACACACAAACCAACTCACAAGCAAGTATACAGACAGAGGGAGGGAGAAAAAAAAAGCTGAGTTACGCGAGCGCGAGACTACTTCTGTCGAAGTTAAATTGCTGCCTGCAGTACGATTCGCGAGAGCTGGGAAATGTTTTTTACGAGTGTATACGTACTGCGCGATTGAGAGAGCTTCGACGGAGAGTTTTGACGGAGCAAATGTCACGCAAGGACGATTTATTTCTATACGGCAATGAGGCATCATTGACGCGCGCGGGCGCGTCTATATATGGGCTAAGCCATAGTTAGGGTGATGGTCAAAAAATGTTTTTTTCTCGAATTATGTACTTTTGAAGAGTACATTGAAAAGTGAAAATCCTGAAAGTTTCAGCCCTCTAGGTCCAACCCTATTGAATTTTCAGGGCCTCAAAGTTGGATTTTCATGTTTTGAGAATATTCTGCTTGCAATTCTGATTTTCTGGGGTTAACATGAAAAAATTGTTGAATCATAGTTTTTAATGTTAAATTTGATGTAGAATTCAAATTTGTACTTAAAAATCATATATACAACTTCTAGACCCATAAAAATGAAGTTCTCTTGCATAAATCATGTCATTG
>CACVKI010142158.1:0-37718 GCA_902732785.1 Trichogramma evanescens | reverse complement strand
ATGACATGACTTTGGATTATAGTTCGGTCTTTTAACTGCTTCCAACCATTGTTTCCTTAATTCAGGGTCTTTTGGGAATTAAAATTTTTTTCCCTCACAATTTTTAACACTTAAGTTCATTATTATTATTTATTTCATATTTATTTTTTTATTCAGAAAGAACTGTCAATGAGTCGCACCGAAAAATATCTACTGCTATCGAGATCGCCCGGTCACGAAAATCATGCATCTGCGCATGACTTGACCTCCGACGCTGCTGTCATCTCGCGGCCGAAATTTGGCCATATTGCCTAATAGATTAATGAATCTTGAAAAGTAAATTAAAATAATAGTAGTAACTTAAAAAATTTAATAAAGTAAAAAATTTTTAAATTTGAATGCATAATATAAGCTAAACAAATTAAATAATTAAATTTTGTAGATTTTTTAAAAATTAAAAAGACAACAATTTCCTTTACTAACATAACATTTAAATCAGGCATTATTGTATTTTCATTATTTTTCTTACTTGAACAATACCCATTGACCATGCATATCCAAGCATTGCAGTTCCAGCAAAAATTCCAGCTAGAATTTGGTTTCTTCTTTTATTTGGAAAATCATCTTTTTGTACTTTGGTTTTCATTTCTTTCTCAGATTGAGATTTTTCATATTCTTGATAGTCATCCTCAAAGTATTTTTGAAGAATACCATTTGTAAATTTAACTAAATTACTGCAGGCTTTCAAATGATTTTGCAGAGAACAATTTGGTAATGGTACTTTGAGGATAGGAGCCAAATGTGAGAAAACTAAAACATCAAAAGTTGTAGGATTTGAACCAAAAAAGTAATTTGATTCTCCCAGTCTAGTCGATAATAGTGTGATACACTTTTGAGCTTTAGAATATATCTATAAAAATACATTAAAAATATTAATTAATAATAACAATTAGCACATAAATTAATTTTATTATATAAACAATAAATATTACAATTAATAACTTACTGAAACTTCAGCATCCTTTTCTTCTTTAGTTGGATGTAGAGCTTCCACCATAAACTTGGCTTGTTTTTCATATTTTCCAGGATAATAAAAATTAAACGGAAAAGATAATACTTTGCAATACCAAGGTCTTATAACTTGATTCAAGTTCTGTACATCTACCCACCTTGAACAATTTGATGAGATGTTATGTTAGCATAAAAAATTGAATTAACATGTTAAAAAAATTGTCTTTACCATAAATATTGAATTGCAGGCCTAACACATTCATCAAGCATAGTTTTAAATGCATCAATTTCAGCACTTTGCAACCTTGTTATATCATTGTCTGGAGTAAATTTGTGTTGCTGAAAGAGATCAAATATTTGATCTACTGAAGTATAAACTTCATTTTGATACCTTAAAACTGGTAGTTGACCAGTGGGAGACTTAAACGGATTATTAGTGGTTTTTACATGCAGCGACAGATTACTGAATTTGGCATACGCCTGCAAATATAAAACAATAATCATGTATTAAAATTATTTTTTTGAATAGTGAAATTTGTCTCAATATTATTAGTAACTTTCATTGATCTCCTGAATGAGCGGAATCAATGCGAAATTCTGAATATATAAAAAATTACCCACATATGCAAAAGCATGCATCTAAATCAAAATAATCAATAAAGACCATCTAACCTCTGAAACTATTTTCGCCTTTACTTACGAGAATTTTCAGACAGTCAACTTCTACCGAGGGTAGACCCCAATCGCCTTTCCATATTTCCAACTGGAAGCTTTCGTTTGAGCTCATTTTTAGTTAAAACGGGCTCGAGATGATGTGATAATATGTCAAAATAAAAGAGCCTTCATATTATCCTCTATGTGCGAATGTCAATCTCGTGCGGCGCCGGCGTATGAATTTTTCCTTATCAAAAGCGCGCGCGCACTTGTTTGAGCTTGATGCAGCAGACTGCAGAGCATAAAAAAGAGTAAACCAGTTTAAGATTTTTTGCGAAAAAGAATTAAATACAATATAATTACAACAACGAAGAATAAACGTTATTCGAAGTTTTATACTAATTGAAACATCTCACTAAGAACTATCAAAAATCTCAACCAAAGTATCAATAGTGTTTGCACCTACCAAGGTCTAGTGTGCTACGAATATGCGCGCCCAGAAACAAAACAGTTGCCGATCGCTTGCGTTTGAGACGTTAGCTTCTCGAACAACAACATTTCCATTACGAAGAATATAATTTCAATGTAATTTGGATTATAAGTCAAAACTTATAAAGTTATACTTAAAACTTAATATTATATTAGCAGGAGTTTCATCATCGTTCGGTAAAAATCTCTTGAAAGCAGTCAGCAATCTTTTACGACGACTTATTTTCAAACCTTTGTTCTTTGTATTTTACTCTGCAGGAAAGCATCACATCGACGATTTATCATGTCAAATCAAGCTAGTCAATCATCGAATATGTCAAACTACAACGTCAATAGTGCGAATAATTCTAAGCAAAGTTCTAAACGACATGCGGCCGATCAGTTTACCAATAGTGATTCAGTTGATATAACGAATGATACCAAAAATCGCTGTTTTGTATGTGATAAACCTTTGCACAAGTTCTCGTATTCATTGGTTAATGCTGCAACAATACTTACAAAGACTCCTGTTGCTGGGAAAATTGGAGAAATTGTTGGCAAAAAGTAAGTATTTCTTGTGTTGTATATCCTGCAGAAACAGTTAACATTAATTATTGTTTAATATTTTAGTTGCATAGTTGTTGTATCTGAAGATGATAGTATTTGTCAAGCGTGTCTCAATTTATTCAATAAATTGGACAACTTAGAAAATGATTTGAGAAATCTACGAACCAATCTAATGAAGCAGTTAGAACAAACTTATGTAAACAAGAAAAAAAGTTCAAATACACTGCCCAGTCACGTTATTAAAACTCTTCAGTTTATAGTAAATGATAAAAAGGCAAAGAGCGAACCTGCTGTTAAAAAAAGGAAATTATTGAAAAATACAAGTATGGTACCAATGAAGCCCACTGTACCAGACAATGATATAAGCTTAGTGAATAAAACTTCTACATTTATCATTGATCCAAATAATTATTATTCAGGTATATATATATACATAAAATGTAATAAAATGTAAAAAAAGAAAGGTATTACAATTATTTAATTTCTTTTAGAAAATATCGGTAACTTAAGAACTGTCGTTACACATAATTCGAATGAACATAGTAATGACTTTATACGAAGTGTGTGCATGCAACCAAAGGATTTCAGCTCTGTGCATCAAATGAATATTGGTTTAGAAAATTCAAATAAAGGTAAATAGATAAAATACTAATTACTGTAAATGGAAAAATTGAAATATAATAAATATATTTATTTTAGAGTCACACCTGGATATGATGAATGTAAATCATTCAAACATTGAAACAAGACAAAATATGATTGAATACAACAACTTTTTAAAAGGACTTTTTCTGACCGATCCATTAGTTCACTTGCCTTTTTAAGTTTTAAAATTTTTATTTTAGTAAATAGATTCTAATTAAAAAATTAGAACGTTTGTTGACACCTTGAAGGTAGCACTACTAGAATATAACTTATAACTTTTTATTAATGTTTTGAAAAATATTCAAGACTGTTATATACTTAAGAGTATCAATAGTAGGCATGTATAATGAAGTTATGTTGCATTTTATTTTTAAAGTATTATTATAGAAGTATGAGTTTAAAAACTATAGGGAATTTAAATAATCAAAAAGTACAGTTATGTACCAAAAAAGCTTTTATAGTATAGTATTGATTTATACTATTTATAACCCAGAGAGCCTGATGAGTACAATTTAAAATTAAATATAAGCATAAAAAATTACAGCTTTCAAGCTATGCAAATAAGTTTCTATACTGTGTTTCATTAAGACATATTAGTGTTAGTCCATGTAGTTATTATCAATAATACATGTGTTATTCATAATATTTTCATAAAATTTCATATTACGATTCATTACTACGATGTAAATAATACTATTTCAATACGTAGATGCAAGCATCTATGCATCTTGCAATTGTATGCTTTTCAATAAATCTTTAAATTGAAAAAATAAAAAGTAATGTAGTATCTAATGATAAACACAGTAGTTTTTATTAAAAAAAAGTTAATACATATATAATTAGTATATAATATTAATGATCTATTATAGTACAATATTATGGATAAGGTAAAAAACTATTTCGCAGAATTAGTTAGTCAATGTTCTTGCATCGAGTTTTCCAATACCACCCTTAATTGCTTCTACCTCTTCATCGGTCAATAACTCCTTGTTCACAGGTAGTTCGGGCTGTTGTTCAACTTTAGCCGGAGGACCATGAGGTCGCTCGTGGTGCTGTCCGTGATGCTGGCCGTGGTGTTCTTCGTGCTCTACCTCCTTCACGGAAGCTCCACCGAAGATTCCACCTAACAAATTACCGACGCCTTTCACGGCACCAGAGACTCCGGAGACTACTCCGCCAGCAATATTTGCTGCACCATTGATGGCTCCACCTACGACAGTTTTGGCCCCGGTAACTGCACTTCCTGCGATCTTTGCGGCTCCACCGACGGCCCCTCCGACAACAGTTTTAACTCCACCGGCTACTCCGCCGGCGACTTTAGCGGCACCACCAACGGCGCCTTCCACAACAGTTTTGGCTCCAGCAGCAGCTTGTCCGGCGATCTTGGAAGCACCTTCAACTGCTCCACTCACGGCATTCGTAGCTCCAGTGATTGCTTTACCAGCAAGATTGGCAGCCCCGCTAACTGCTCCTCCTACAACAGTTTTGGCTCCGGAGACTGCCCCACCGGCGATCTTAGCAGCACCGCCGACTGCTCCTTCAACGGCGCCTTGGACTCCGACGGCCACGTTACCGGCGACATCGAGTGCTCCTCCTACTACGGTCTTAACGCCATGGGCAGTTCCGTGCGCGACGCTCTGTACCCCGCTGATGGTTCCAGTGACGACATTGGCGGCGCCGCCCGCTGCTCCGTTCACGACACCTTCGGCAACTCCGACGACTCCGTGGGCGGCCCCCTCGACGCCTTTAGCCGCCGAGTGGATAACGCCATGAAGACCCTCGGCCAAGCCGCTGACTACGCCTTGAACGGTGCCAGCTGCTATCTCGGTGGCATCCTGAGCTCCATTGCCGGCGCTGTGAACGACTCCGTGAGCCTTGTCCGCGCCACTGGCGACGATCTCCTTGATTTTCGCCAAGAAGCTCGAGGAACCTTCGGCGCTGACACTGCCGTCGAGCTTAATGCCGAGCTCGCGCGATTTGGTCAAGATCGCTTGGGAGAGTTGCTTCAGCACCTCGAAGTGCTGGCTGCCTTTTTGCGCGACGCTCTCGAGCTTCACCAATGCCGTTTTTACGAAAGTCGAGATGGTCTCGGACACGATGATGATGTCGACATCGAGCATGAGCATCGACTCGTCTATGAGATTCTGCTTGGCGTCCTGCCAATGCTGAACCTCCGCGCGCCAAATGTCTCGCAGAGTGGCGTTTTTCGGGTCAAACTCGTGGGGTGGCTTGATCACGAGCTTGCCGCCGATCGTGTTCAATCTGATCCATCGTTGCATCAAAAGCTGCTTTTGGTTTTCCACTCTTTGATGGACCTTCAGTTTCATATTCTGCCATCCCAGGCGAAGGCTTTCCAACGTTTTACCGTGGACTTCTTTAAAATCGGCTGGGCTATTCTCGATTATTTTAGCCAATTGACTGACCAACAGATGCTCTGAGTCTAGAATCACTTGAAACCTATCTTGGAAAGCTTTGAGCCATACGTTGAATCGAGTGTTGAAACTTGAAAGTTCCTGCATGACCAAACAAAAGATAAGAAAATATCGTAACTCATATAGTATAGAGTTCAAAACAATACTTACATTTTCTACGTCTTTGCTTTCTGCTTTAATCTATAAAATTAATAATACACGTGATTAATGAAAAAAATAACGTATGATTTTGTATAGCTATTTTGTTACCTTTGCTACTTCACGAGCTTCCGCTTCGGCTTGTGCTTGAAGCTGCAAAAAAACAATTTCTATAAGTACTAATGTACTTTTCAAATTACTATAAATTAAATATATTTTTCTTTTATGAATTTAAATTCACCTGTTGGACACGTGCTGCTTCCGCTTCAGCTTCTAATCTCGCTTGATCGTTAAAATTTGCTTGATCAACGTTCTAAATAAAAAAATGTAGTTATTTTTAATTTTTGATGTCATGTATAATCGTTTAATTTATTTCTGTAAGTTTTGTCTTTACTTGGCTGAAAGGTCGTCGATCATGCTGATGAATCGGAATAAAACCGTGAGGAGTCTAAATATCATTCAAATTTTAATAAAATTGCAACAAAAGCTACTATATTAACAAATAAAATTATCGATTTTACCTGTATTAATACAACCCCTTCATTGTTACTTTCGCTTACAACGCTTATCTGTAAAATATTTAAAAAAATGAAGTGCCAAAAAGTATTTCGGTTAGTATTGAATCCTACACTTGAGAAAATTAACATTCATAGAGTCTAGATAAAAAATCACAAAATATTCCTCACCGAAAAATAAATTAGACCAAAGATAAAAATT
Organism: Trichogramma evanescens; assembly: GCA_902732785.1. Taxonomy (NCBI): domain Eukaryota; kingdom Metazoa; phylum Arthropoda; class Insecta; order Hymenoptera; family Trichogrammatidae; genus Trichogramma; species Trichogramma evanescens. Next base: position 31,107 of record CACVKI010142158.1, on the reverse strand, counting down.
ATGAACGAATTTTTCATGATCATCGTTGCAATGCGATGAGATGATCCGTTCGCGTAAAAAAGTATAAAACTAAAATTTGGATTTCCAAGTGGCTTATGAGTATCGTATCACTTTTATAAATACAAGAACTGCATAAGGCCTACATCTGAATCAACACTCATTAAATTTGAAGCTAAATAACTGTTTTGAAATGACAAATATTCGATTACTCGCAATCTCGTAAATTCGATCGTTATTTCCCTAATTTTCCTTCGTTTTAATACTAAATCTGTTGCAATTTCTCATATAAGCAATTAACACGAGCTTTATAGATTTCAATTTCAATTTTGGATTTACAAGTCGATGATTCATTTATTATTTTTAAACGCTAATGTAAATGATGCAGTTATAAAACAAAATTGGGTTTTACTGATTATTGATTGAAATGCTATTAAAAAATTTGTAAAAATAATAAACACATTCTTCAACGAAAAGGAAAAGTAAACATATTCATTAAATACAGCCACTTTGCTGTGCAGTTATTTTATCTAATTTATATTAATATTCAGCTATTCATTATCTTCATTCAACTCATGGTCACTGATCAAAATGAATAGATGTTAAATAAATAAAATATACTTGCCATTTAAAAATTTTTAAAATATACAATAAATTGCTTGAATCACTATCATCTCTTAAAAAATCATTAAGATCTACTGCGATTGTCTTGTGAAACATTGCATTCTCTTTAAGTTTAAATTTCTCTCTAAGTATAATCATACATTTAATTTATGACGTTACATCGATAGTGTACTCAAAAACCCAAAATCATGAAAATATTTTATTATTTTTAAAACAATATAAAACACGGAAAAAGTTATATCATAGTTATGATATCAAAAATGAGAAATGCAAGCAGCATTACCAGATTTTTTTTTATTGGTATCAATTTATTTGACGTATTACATTTCGTAACTTAAGGTATGTTTCGTAATAATGAAACGTGCATATTTTGTTACGAGAAATTGATTCAATAATGCAATTTTTAATGATGTGCACACATTCTTGAGTTAAGCTCACATTCAACCTCGAATTCAATTGTTCAAATATTTATTGATCAGATGTTAATTTGATTCGAACTCAGACGACCGCAAAAGAAATCTGATTCCAATGACGAAAAAAGACTTGTACTTATAGCTTTGTTTTTTTCCGATTTGCAAGCTCATTCGAAATTATTTTTTGTGGCTCCATCATTATTAAACTTTTTCAAAAATTGTTAATACGATTTTTTCATCTATAAGTCAGTTTGATTAAATTTTTTGATATCAAATTAAAAAAAAAAAATACGTCATGCGATATAAATCTTATAAAAAAACATAAGACTTTCATTATTTTCATGTTACTTAAAATATTAATAGAATTTTGAAAAAATAGAAATAAGTTGTAATAAATCGAATGATTTACTATCGTATTTTTTCCGCTTGTCTTATATTTGTTGTACGGAAGTCAAAATAAAAATAAATAAATCATAACTTTACAAACACAAATATTGTGGATGCCTAATATAAACAAAATGAACGAAAGTTTAACTGAGAGAAAAAAATTTAAATCACTAAATAATTTCTATTGACGTAATGTTATGCGATCTGAAGACAACATTGTTATTTTTGCAGGCATTCGTGGCTTTCAAATTTAGGTATGCTTATTTATATTATTTATGTTATTAAGTAAATCAGCTTCTTTTATAAATAGTCTTACTTTTAGAAAAGTCAGTATAATATATAATCTAAATAATAGTACCAAAAAATTGTCGGTTCTCTAAATAATTTATTTTCAATTTCTAGGCATATTTCAATAAAATATACCCCAATAAATCTATTTTTAAACTCAATAGAACAATAGTGCGTTTAACTTACAATAAAGTTAAAGAAACTTACTTATTATAATCAATTTATTTTAAAAATCTAGTAATAATTGCTTATAATGAATGAAGAAATGAAGATTATTCATTTGTATAAAAAAATTAATGGTTTAGAGTTACTTAATCGACGGTACTCAACAAATTTCAAAACTGAAAGTGAGAATAAACATATATGCAGCATATTATTATAAATTTACATGTGACTTAAACGTACAATCGAACTATTTACTCAATGCATACAAATTGTTATTGGTTATAACTTACATGATGACAATCCGCGTGCCATTTTTTCTGCACATTTCTCGTAAATGATATAATTTTTAAGCTTAATAAAATATAAAATCAGAGGTCAGGCTAATTTACAATTTCAAAGTTCCCCGCACTTATTTTTCACGTCATTACTGTCGAGAAACTGGCGCGAAAACATGCAACAGCTGCCGCGGACGCCTAAAGTTACTGGACCCGACTAGGCGTAATTCAGAGTTCAAACGTGAAAACGTCAGTTACACTAGAGTCCGTTTGTGTACATTGATGTATACAAAATAAATAACTGCATAAGAAGTAAAAAACAAAGTGTTTGTAAATAAATTTTCGTCTTCAATCATGACTATGACAGAGCATGATGAACTGTTGTCAGTGGATCTTGAAAGTATACTTCTCAATTCAGACCAAATGAATGCTTACATAAAAAAATTGAAAGATAATTGTGCTGAATTCCAAAAAAAATTAGAGCAAGGAGTTCTTGATACCATATCTAAGAGTTCAGGTACAACGACAAACAATTCTTAATATGTTCTTAATTTAATGTAATTAAAATTTAATTATTTTCCAATTTTTACTAAATAGAACATGCCAAACAATATGAACACAGCTCTAATGCTTTATCTCGTTTAACACATCAAATGGATGAATTAAAAACTCAGTATGAACGAATAAAAACAGAACAAAAAATAAATGAAAAGAAAACATCCAACATTATCAAAGAAGTTGAAAAAGCAAAAGCGAGTATTGAAGACCTGAATGAAAAACACACAAATGTGATTTCTAGAATAGTTGATTTAGAGGAAGGTAATGCATATGATTCTACTTTTTTTAACATCAAAAATATAATTCATAACTTTTATTTGTAGAAGATCAAAAGTCAAAAGATAAATTAAAAAAACAATGGGGTGCATTGAAGAAATCATACAAATGGTACAAAGATATTTTGGATGTACATATTGATTCAAAAATGATTGACAGTGTAGAGCATGTTACCGTAACATTTTTTTGGTCTGAGAATCCAACAAATCATAATTACTTTGTTGAATTGATTAATCGAGATAACTGTTGGAAAGGTAGATATTTCAATAACATAATAAAAATAAGAATGGACATTAATCTAGAATTTTTTAATTTTTAGTAAATAAAATACAGCCAGAATTAACAGTTGAACAAAAGCACCAATTGGAACATGTTATAAAATTTTCAAAGCAGTCCGAAGTATGTAATGTAACTTTGTTACTTTATGAATTGAGAAAATTCTTTATTAAAATTTATTTAGACAGTAACGTTAGTTGATAACAATATCTTTATTGATAAATTTCATCATTTTAATAACTCACTACATTTAATCGTAACGTATTTTATGTGTATTATTTCTAGAATGTAAACATTTTAATAAAATATTATTCGTGCATCAAAAATTTTAGAGTTTTCAAATGATGTTTCAAAATTTCATCATCGCTCTATCAATGTCAAGTATACATTGAACATCAACAATTTTCTATTACACTTTATATTTTTGGATTTCAGAATTATCTTTGATATTAATTTACTAAAAATACAACTTCATCTTTTAAAATATTCACATCTATAGATAGTTTATTTTTTGTTCTCTTAAGGAATAAAACTTCATATTCACTTCAGAATACTTTTAGAACTTAAATAAATCTACAAAATAATGTTTGATCTGCAACTTGCACAATATACTTAAAATGCATGTCATGAACATTCAATTGAAATATACTTAGTAAGCATCAGTCAGTACAGAAACGTGTCAGAACTTGTCATTTGCATGGAATCAATAAATTGGTCAATTATCTGGTTATCTGATGATATAGGTATAGTAGAAGGCCCCTTGCCACAATTATTGATTGACCTAAGACTGAGTATTGTTGAATTATTGGTTAATAATGGTCAAATTCTACTGATCAACCAATGATGACTTATTGATTGTAGAGTTCAATTGTTACTTGAAGTATTAAATTGACCGTTTGTGCACTCTTTTTTTTTTTAACATATATTGATGCATATATAATGGGATAAATGTATGTGGCATATACACCTTGTCAAGTATAGTAACATTTTTTTTCTTTCATTTTCAATAGAAATTTTAAAATGGTGAAAATGAATATCATTAGTAAATTTCTACATTTTTAATTAACATGTTTCACAAAACATCACTTGTATGAAAATAAAATCTTTTATTTTCAATTATTAAGTTTGGTCTTCAAACAATAATTTAATTAATTATAATAAAGTTAAATTTCATCATGAATAAATTTTGAATGAATGAAAGTATATTATGTGCTACAATAAAAGTAATTAATAGTCGTTTATAAATAATTATGCATTTCTTGATTTAGAAGTAGTTGCAATAAAAGTAAATGATATTTCATGTGAAGCTTAGCACAATTATAATAATATGTATTTATAAAAATTATGTACATATGTTTTTTATACATAAAAGTCTTGTCACTAGATTTTGCCTATAAAGTATAGTGACGAACACGAAGTCAATCACACGAAAAAAGACAGTCTATTTTGGCCATCTTTGTATTAAAATATATGTTCTATTTGATTATTATTAAAATATATTATATAGCTTTGCAGAGGAATATTTTGTGTAATCTAAGGTATGAGAATACACATAATTTAACGATTAAAGTTGAAAATATTATCCATGCGCTCTTCACGTGAGACAATTTCGTGCACACAACTTTTCATTCTTCTAATCATTCGAACTACATTACGAGAACTACTAAAATTACTTTATGTACTTTAACGATAGAAAATGATATCTTGAAATAATAATATACAAAGTAATATACATAAATAGTTCTTTAAACAAATTAGGAAATACTGTAAAATTTTGTCGTTATCCATGACAACATACATACTAAACTATAATCTATGCGTATCAAATGTCTGCAAAGAATCAATAATTCATTCGAAATTTTCGTTTTTTTCTTTTCATACAAAATATATAAATGCGAATGATTTCTTTACCAATTTGTGCCCTACTGAAGTAGTTTGAAACAATAGAAAGTGCACAAATATTCTTGACAAGTCATTATTATTGAAAATTCAAAAATCATGCCCTGTGTCGTTTTGAATGGACCCAAAATCTGCACTTTTATACATAATTATTATTATGAAGCGGATGTTTCGTATGGCTGTTGTCGCATTTTATCATAATCCTATATGCAATGCCTGAACAACCATGAGAAAGTACAACATTCTTCTATTCTTTGGATAAAATCACTCACAAAAGATCGCATTCACTCGTCGAATTTATGCTGCTTTCCTCATTGAGCTTTTTGCGTCGTGAGAGCTTATGGATCGAATCATTCGAGGGTAGCGGCGAAAGAGACGTTTCCACCCGAGGCGGCTGCAGCGGCGGCCAATAAGAGAGTCGGCGGCAAAGGCGGCACAATCGTCGTTTCCGTTGTCGTGGTCGGTGCCGTTGGTGTAGACGGCGTCGGGCAATCGTTTGCCACGCCGTAGACCTTGGCGTGGTAAACCTCCAGGGCGACCGTGAGATCGGCCAGGCCAGCGTCACACAAGACTGGATTATCTGCAAAATTTTTTTACATAAAATTTCAACGCCGATTTTATATAACAAATAGGGTAGAACATTTAAAAAATTCATCTCGCTCGTGCATCGTGACGTGCAAAACGATCAGTACGGAATTACCTTCAATTTGATTTTAAAATATGCCATTTGAAACAATGATTCTTTGAACAACGTATTGTGCTCATTTAAAAAGACGAAGCCAGAGGAGGCGTAGCTTTTATCAAATCATAGAGCTTTAATAAGAAGCTTTTATTGGCCACTTAAGCCATTACAACTGCATTCAGTTTCACTACATTGTTCATCCGACAATGTCGAAAAAGTTGAACAATGCATATTTTGCATAATTATAACAATATCCCTTTAGAAAATTTATAATTCAAACAGAAAATGAAGAAAAAAAAATAGAAGGAAAGTATAAATTGTATCTACGTGAAATTAATTATGAGTTGCAAAGTATATCTTTCCACTGGCTCAGCAAAATTTTGAGACGCAACACAAGATCATCTAATGGGGTGAGGGCAAAAAAGTGTCAACGTGCTTCTTTGTAAGAATGAAAGAAACTTAGAAGTCATGCGAGGGTTATCATATCGGGGAAGTAAAGTTTACTTCTCTCGTTTGAAATTTTACTACACACACGCGGGTTTTTGAGAGAAAGAAAGAGAAAAAAAACGAGCGATGGTATAACGTAAACTGTGCGTGCACGCGATAAGCAGCAATGACGAATAATGACACTTGTGCGAGTGATACAACACGTGTTTCGAGATCCGATTTTTTTCTCTTGACAAGCTGAGATGATTGATTATCGCGCTGGATAAAGCGAAATCTAATAGGATACGCCGCTGTGACGCGCTTGTCAACTCGGCGATTTCACAAGTCCTCTGTGATATATTATACGTACATGCACGTATCAACTTTACGTATGCTAAAGCACATCGTGGGGGGACAAAAAAAAAGTGATCGAGTTTTGACTCCCAGCCGCTGGAGATGGTTAAAAAATTAACGAGACTGGATAAATGCTCAATGATTGCGAATTGCTCGTATAGTTGTGAAATTAAAACTAGATAAATTACTGGTTGTTTCCAGTAACGCTAATACATGTTACGAAGATTTGTTAATAAATATGATTAATCGCGCTGATTTTTATTTATCCGGATTCACATCCTCGTAAACAAAGTGTGTTATAGCGAGTTACAAAAGTAACGAGCGCTTGATACGATGAAATAAAAAATTCATTTCTGACCGAATTATAATAACGCATACATGGGAAATTAATTTGATTTTAATATATTTTGACACGAAATATTATCGCATCGGTCACGTTAGACATCAGCGACAAGATTTTTTTCTCAAGATTTTATGAGAGGAAAAAAAGCATCGTAAGACGAATTGCGAAGCACGAAAATGGCCTTTATGTGTTTCGTAATCCAAAAGGGTCGATAAGTCGTACATATTCGAGAGCGAATCAATAATATTTAATGGGAACAAAAGCAACAGACGAATACGAGCGTTGATGAACGAGATGTCAGAAAGGAGGAGAGAAAGAGAGACAGCAAATAAAAACGGCAGAGATTACAAAAAAAAAAGAGGAGAAGAAAAAAGCTGTCCGATACGTCACAGGCCGGCTTATATTGTACGTACAATATGCGCAAATGATCGCGAAACTAATAAACAACAAACAGAGGACTCGAGTTAAGAGCTGTCTTGGCCGGTTGCTTATACACGTCGGCTGGCGCTCGAGTTTTGCGGGCGCCGTAATTGCAGACACGAGAGAGCAATATGCAAAAGACCAGTCGGCGCGGCAAATCGACGGGCGCCTCTGGATACATTATACGTGACGCGGGGGTTATCATCTCTGCATGGCTCGAGCGCAAGTAAGCAAGCCAATGTGCAAGTGTGCATGTAGCCGTCGCAACTCGCAGCAGCTCGTAATGCCGTGTGCGCTTATCGAGTCTACATGTAGCTGCTGACGATACATCGTATAAAGCGCGCGTGCATATATGCCGGCTGCATTGGTATCGGCGTTTGGCTCGTTTTTAGCCTGTGCTCTCGTGGACGACGAAAACTACATTAGCTGGACTCCGAAAACAAACAGTCCGTGAGATTTGACATTGCAACAAAAGGTGCAAATGCCGACCTATGCACTGCACCTTATCAAAATAGAGAGAGAAAGAGAGAGACCGAGGATACGCTTGTTATGACGCATGTGCAGTAAATCACGGAAATTATACGTATTTATTTTCTGTATGCAGAGGCCGTGTCGCGTCGCAGTGCAGCAGCAGCAGCAGCAGCAGTAAAATTGATGATTGATTTTGCATTGGCGCGAGCGCGCGATTGCGTGACACTTTTCCGGCCGGACGAATCGACGTCGGCGCGACGATGAGCAATTTCGATTGCGACCGATTGATTTCATGCGGCGTGATCGGCCCGTGGCTCGCTATGGAATTCGCGGGAGCAGCTGCTGCTGCTGCTGCAACGGATTCTATTATGATGAAGATAAAATAAAAACACACTCGCAACTTCTCGTCTTTTTTTTCGCCAGCAGCCCTCGTTTAAAAAAATTCGGCAAAAAAATAAGGAAAAACGAAAAGACTAGCGAGCGAAAGAAATAAATCATGATTAAGGCGTGAGTCATGAGGATTAAATGACCAATAAATATACGTATATCGCGTAGATTAAAAAAAAAGAAAAAAAACGGTACGAAAGGCAAATTGAAGAAAACTAAGAAAAAGGAGAGAAAGAGTATAGGCCGCTGCTGGCCGGCGCCACGTATTGCAATCAGTTCTCCGTTTTAATATTTTTTCGTCCAGCTCGACGCGCTTGCAGATCAGCACGTGACGTGCTGCTTGTCGCGGAATTATACATAATATAGCCCCGAGTGAAAGATTTACACGGGACACATACAGACGCACACACGCATGAAGTTATAAGCACGGCTCGGCGGCGGGGCCGAGAGTCGTTATAATTAATTTCGACTGCTCTCAAGTGCCCGTACGGAGACGACTTGTCGCCGGACTCGCGCGCCTATATAATATGCGCCTCGAGCCATATGTGATCCGCTGCATCTTTTTAATAGTTCATTCAACTGAACGCGTAGGACTATTGAAAAAATAAGTTTGAGAGTGCACGGCTCGATGATAAGACTGGAAATATCGCTGACGCTTTATTTTTTCAAACTCAGTTTTTTGGGGGCTTTGACCATATATGAGAAAGCAAATTAATTGACGTTTACATAAACCGTCTTCGAACGTTAGGCTATTTGATAATGGCAAGGAAAAGATAAAATATTTTGTTTTTTTTTTACCATGGACTATATAATTCTCAACCATCTATCAATTTCCGGAGTTTCTTGTTATTTTTTTTTCTGCTTGAAAGCAAAAAAGTCAAAATAGATAGTCAAATTTTGGTATTAATAAATATTATATGGCATTAAATTACTAAGATCTCTGCGCGATCGCATTTCGTAAAAAGTAATCTTTAATTCCTTAAGAGCTACAGATTCGAGATGTTATCATACGTCACGATTGTTTTTCTTTTGCGCACAGGCCTGTTTCACGCGTCAGAAATACACGTGGACGTCGTATACGATAGAAGAGATTATGTTTACCTTGAAGATAGATGCGCAGAACGTCGGGCACTCCGTGGACCGTGCAGCGAGTGTTGGCCACAAGTTCAGGTTTGAGGACGCTTATTTGATTGGCACTGACGTCGACCCAGCAGAGTCCGGGAAAGCCGCGGAAATCACGCTCGGACAGTGTGATCAAGCGATTGTGCGCCACGTTGAGCTCCTCGAGCGATTGCAGCCACGACTGAGACATTTTTATTTTTCCCTCGTTAGACGCTCGATTACGAAAAGAAAATGAGTGTACGTAGACACGGATGTATCGTTACCTCGGAAGTGTCCTCGAGGGTGGTGAGCTCGTTGTAGGACAGATCGAGCTTGCGCAAGCCGTCGAGGCCCTTGAGATCCCTCAGGCCGACGGTCGGGCCCAGGGCGTTGTGGCTGAGATTGAGCCTCTGCAGCTGCCTCATGCCGAGGAAGAGCGAGCCCTCGAGGCTGCGCAGCTCGTTGTGCTGCAGATGCATGTCCTGGATGCCGGCCCCAGCCATCTCGTCGCCGTCGACCTCCACGAGATTCTGCAATACCACCAGGGGCGAAAGGATCGTTCGCTTGAAAAATGAAATTTTCCCAACATTTTCGCTTGCTTTTTGTGGCCAAGGTATTTTAATCATGGTGGAGTTTGATAGCGCGTGAGTCACGACGTCGGTGTTTTCCGAAAATTCTCCTTTAATGGCAATTCGTATGCGGATGTATCGTGGGGGAGATGGGTCATCGGCGCGTGCAAACGCACGCATTGCTTTGGCAGGCACGCGGACAGCTTTGACGAAAAACCGAGACGCTTGGCAAGTGTTCAAAACAACGCAAAGGTTATTCCCGCGCGAAACATACCCGCGTATAATACGCCTGTTATTTATACACGGACTGACACAGCCGCCCACGCTGCCGATCGTTGCGTTGTCTATTTAGGACTTTATATCGAGTCGGGTGCACGATGAATGTGTTTGTGTGCGTTATGTGGGTGGCTGTGGATGAAACTCACCTCGGTAGGCGCGCGACCACGCGTCAGCCGCTGGATCTTGTTATTGGACAGGTCGAGCATCTTGAGCTCCCTCAGGCCGCGTATCGACGTGAACGAGAACTCGCGCAGATTGTTGTGAGTCAGATTGAGGCACTTGAGCGACTTGAGGGGGTAAAGGGCGCTGTTGCTCGTCGTCGTCTCCTCGGGGGTGACGCTGGTCACGCCTCCCAGCGAAGTCAGGGCGTTGTGGCCGAGCTGCAGGTCCTCGAGCATCTCGGCCTCGATGAAGTCGTCCTCGTGCAGCTGCAAGCCGAGAGACGGATCGATGTTATTATATACGGCACACTCCTTTTTACCTTGAACTCGCCGCGTGGCGTGATAGGCGCGCGCGAGCCACGCTCCGTACGGTCCACGCCGACGACGCCGAAGACGCGTGCGATTTTCGTCATGAGAGCATTTTTCGGTGTTTGCTCATCGGCACTATAATTAAAAAAAAAGCACGCGACGAGGCGCGGGAAAAAATGCAATGATCGGGCCTTTTATTTTTACATCGATCTATAAACGATGATAATTTAATAACGCTCTAGAAATATCGCGACACGCGTGTACGCGCCCGAGTCTCAAATCGTGATCGTGTCACGCGCAAAGAAAGCGTTTCTGGCACGCGTGAGCAAGCGGCGCGCAACGTGCCTCTTCGGAGATCTCCTCTCTATCTCTCTCCCTTTGATTAATTCAATTCTCGACGATTATTAATGTAGTCGTCGTCGTCGTCGTCGTTATCGTCGTCGAGAGAGCTTGCGGTGCCCCGTGCCGTGCGCGCGATACACGTTATTGCCGATGCGTGTCTCGATTCGCTTCAAACGCACATTTATATATTTCTTTATATGTATATTTACACACGTTGAAAATGTAAATATACACGCGTGCACGCTCAGCTTCAAGCGTCGGCGACTGTAACGAAGGAAGTTCCAACTTGATCCAATGAAGTTGCTAATAATGACGGAAATTCTCATTTTGGCAATTACGTTCTCGTTATGTACTGCGAGCGCGCGAGCATCAAACTTTTTTAATCATCAACATCGACGTTTTTTTTCGTCTGCTTTCTGATAATTTTTCAATCGCCCACACTCACCACTTGTAAATTATTGTAGGACAACTCGAGAAATTTGAGTCTTCGGGCTTTCTGCAGGGTACCGTCCAAGCTCGTTATCTTGTTATGCTGTAGGAAGAGCGACTCGAGCCGATGCAAAAATCGAAATTCCGCCGGCAAATGAGTCAGCTTATTGTCGACAACGTAGAGCATTTTCAGATTGTGTCCAGATGCCGGCAGCTCGCCGTCAAGAGATGTCAATTCGTTCGCGTTAATTAATAGCCACTCCAGTTGATTGAGATCTCTGCGTAGCAAGATGAAAAAAAAACCATCAAAAAATCATTGCCCGAGGCTGCACACATGGGCGGCGCCATCTCATTAATTATGTAAATTCATTCTCTTATACAAAAGAGTAAAAAAAATTATTTTACTCGGCTTTTTCCGATTTCCGACATCGAATGGATTGCCGATTGCAGGCTCATTTACACTTTTTTCTCCATTAAGATGGGGGAACGAAGTCGTAAAGAAAAATTGCTTCAACTGCGTGGCGGTATACGCTGGAAGCGTACACCAGTGCGCAGCCATTTTTCGAGCGATTATGCCAACTTACCTAAGAGTACGATTGAGGCTAACGAGATGATTCCTTCCCACATGAAGATGTTTGATGAGCGGAGGAAGCGAACCGGGCACCATTTCCGCAATTGAATTTCCCGCCATGAACAGATATTGCAGCGTCGGATTATACTTGAAAAGGAGCGAAAGACACGTTTACATTGGACTAGAGTCGATGGACCCATAAAAAACAAAGCAGTCAAACTTTACATAACGAATTTATAAAAAAATTACCTTGAAATCGTCCGCTTCGATGCGGCTGATTCGATTTCGGCTGAGATCGAGGGTCCGTAGCAGCGAAAGATGCGACAGTATCGGCCTGGGTATCGACGGCACCTCGTTGTCGGCCAGGCTCAGGTACTGCGTTCGTCCCAGTCCGGCGAAGATTTCCCCGTTCAAGACGCTGAACAAGAAAAAAATTGAGCATTTTCCTCGATTATGAGCTCGAATTCATCGTTATTGCGCGCGTTTGTTATTCGCAATTTGCTGCAAATAAATCAAGCCTGAGAGAGACGATGCACAAGATAATCGAAAAGCGGCTTTTATCGCTCGACCAGATGCTCGAAAGCGAGAAAAAAAGACGCGTTCTGAAAAACTCGATTTTGCACTCCGTGTCTGTATCGTGCATGTGTGCATATGTATATTATTCGGATTCGCGAGAGAAATAAACAAGCTGTTTTCCCTGCTCGTCATTGCTCGAGGCCATATACGCTTCGTGAGCGTGGCTCGGCTGCTGCAGCAGTCCCTCCGAGCTATCGTCAGCACCGATCGTTTATATCATCGCGCGAACAACCGAGTCGACGAGCGATCGTCGGTATTACGAACTTGAACATTTTCGCTCTCCTCGCGCTTCGCTGCGCAGCACGACACGATGGAAAAATCGAAAAACCGCGTCTGATTACCATTGATCGATGGAAACAGCCTTACCGCGAGCATGCAGCTGCCATATCAATCGTCGAATTTTCCCACATTGCAAATCGTTCACGCCTGCGGCGAGATAATTCTTATTTTTTTCGCTCTTTAAGCGTCTCCTCAAAATGTAGAACAACATTTCCAAGTCAAGATAAAGCTTTCGCGTGTACACGGAAAGTGACCATAAAGCCACGTATCGAGCATTTGCAGAAAAATGTTCATTGAGAGAAATCCTATGGTAAAAATTAGCATGTTTCCTGCGGAAAAAACAAGAAATTCTCAACGTTTGATTCTGCGCCGCTTGAACCAGCAAATATTTCAATTTTTACTCTAGAATTTCTTTTGGTGCACATCTCATGTCAAAACTCATAATTTGGACGTATCGTTATCTTTGGTTGAAATTTGCAAGTGCGTACAAACAAAAAAAAAGACAATCTTTGTACGCTCGTAATACGCGAGAGAAGTAAGTTGAAAATATGTAAATCGGCTTATCGGTTTCTCTCTCGCTCGATAAAGCGCCTGGATTTTAACTTTGACCTGCTCTTCGCATTGACGGCGACGACCATTATAATGATGTATGGTCTCGGTCACGAGACCGTTACAACAATATGTGCATTATATTGTAATGAAATATCTGCCAATAAAGCACAATCAACCCCTCGAGCTGCTCGAGTTGCAAATTTCTACAATGGATTGTAGCGCGTATGCGTGTGTACATACATTATTATATAGGAGATCTCGATGGCGCCTACACGGCGACTCACAAGACTCGAGCAAACAATAAACAATGCCTTCGACTTAATGATTTATCGTTATCGTTGAAATTTTTGCAATATGTCGTATACGGAACATAAAGCTCGGCTATCTATTATGAAGTACACGCATACAAGAGGCCAAAGTTTTATGAGATTTCCCAATTGCCATTTGTTTGCGAGGAACTTACCCCAATTTATCGTAATTGAGCTCGAGCCTGGTTATGGACATCTTCAAGTCCTTGAATCCGTGCCTGGATATGTCCTTGAGGTAGGAGTGCGAGACCCTGAGCGTGATGGACTGCTCCGGGGTGAATCGACCCCTGAGCGCCTCGGCCACCTGATTGAACGACTCCATCTTCTCGCACTCGACCTCGATGCGCTCGCCGTGGAGAGGCGAGCCGAGCGGCGGATTGGAGATCGGCGCGGAAAAGTCCTCCTGGCGACAGGTGCAGGGGCTGATCTCGCGGCGCACGGCGCAGTGCAAGCTCGTGCTCGCCGCGAAGCTCAGCAGCGTGTACAGCAGCCCGGACATGATGGCTCCGCCTTTGTTATCCTCCTTTTTAACAACTGAAATCAGAGCAGCGCACGAAAAACGTGTGAATTATACGACGACGACGAGGACGACTTGTGCGATCGACACCATGGAAGAAGCGCGAGTCTATTGGGATTGCGCTGCTCTGCGAGCTTTGAGCATTAGTGTAATCACAACGCCAGCAGCAGCAGCGCACACGTCATATTTTTATGCGACTCATTTATGATTGATAAGGTTTCACTGCTGTACAGATCTCGCATGTACGCCGCGCGCGAGCAAGCTCCGCAGTATTTGTTTATTTTTTGTGAATCGCGCGCATTATCGGAATCTCTTGCGGCTACGGCGAGCCGATTATGCTCTCTCGCAGACGTAAAAAAAGCGTGTAGCGAATTTTTTCCCTCGGAGCTGCTCTCGTCGACGAGTGGAAAAGCACATTACACAAAATGTGCGCAACGATATAACGAGAAGAAGAGCGCGACGCCGACGAGCGAGGAAGTATATAATTATTATAATATATAATCGAGAGGAGAGGAAGAGGAGCGACAAAAATTGACTGACCTCGGTAAACGTCTCGGTCGTATCTCTGCCTCGAGGTGTCCAACGAGGTGGAATCGTAACTGTTAACACTGCTCGTCGCTATGCTCTCACTGACACTTATATTTTGCAGAACAACAAAACAAAACAACAGCGACAACAGCTGAGAGCACAAAATCCTCTTGAGTCGACGAAACCCCATCAATCACATGACCGAGCTTTAGCCGAAAGTCCAGTGGAGAGGCAAGTATCTACTCTCGATGTCTCGTATTTGGTATATAATAAAAAATGTCGTTGAATCGTTATTGGCACTCGCTCGATCCTCGGCGAGTCGCACGCGACTGACGCGTGCAATTGTCACTGCAGTTATTTTCTGGCTGGCTCGAGCTTCCGAAGCACTGCTATACAAACGAAAGCTATAAACGAGGATGATGTCCCAGAATGGGAAGAGAAGACGACGAGGTAGCGTCAGCGGTGCAGGTCGTGCTCGGTCTCACGGCAAAATATCGGTCCACGGCTCGTAGTATTCCGCAGCGGCTGCCTCCTCCTCTTCTACGCGCAGCATGTGAGTGTGATGTACAATTTTATAAGTTGTACACGCGAGTTATATAGCGCAAAGCGGGGATGTACGATTCGCGCGCCTGCTTCGTATAGCCGCGCTCCTCGCGGTGTATATAACTACGCACACGGACGCGCAAAAGCGGGGAGAGCAAGAGAAGAATCGTCCACTCGTGCGCATAAATGTGTAATATGCCCGCTCGTGTCTCGAGTTAAAAATGTGTGTGTGTGTGTGTGCCCGAGCTCGCGTATTTTCTCGTAGTCGTCGCCTTTTTCGCTCGTATAGTATGTCTTTTGCTCCGATATATGTATATATTTACAACGATATATAGGTATATAGCTTTACACTCTCTTGGCGCCTCCAATGCCACAACAACATTGAGCGACGGTCCGGCACATGGGACTTACTTATAGTCGACGACCAAGTCAATGCATAATAACGTTACGGCGCCTCACTTGATAGTGTCCCCCCACCTTTTGTTTTTGTTTTTTTCTACACTCGGCTCTCGTGTGCTATTGCCTTTTTTTTCTCGTGCGTTCGACTTGCTTCATCGATGTGTCGTGCTTTTTCTCCCTTTTTGTCCCACAAGAGTCGAAGGGCGATCGACGGGCTCGTTGAGCAACGTCCCGATTTCTTTTTCGTCCTCGATCGCGGCTGCAAGCGGGAAAAAGTCGCGCCAAGATGCCAATTGCTACCCCACGCTAATGGCTCGCTCATTTTTCCCCGCTATCTAATCGAATAGAGAGAAATCCACGTAGTAGGTACCGATAAATGTGGCGGGAAAGTTCACTGCCTCGCAGAGTCATTTTTACAAAATTAGTACGATTTAATCTTATCGGCGTTATGCAAAGAATAAAATGCAAATTCGTTATTTATACTGCACCTACATAAATAAAAACTGAGGGCTACGTAGTGGTCAGTGTTTTTTTTTTCATTGGTATAAAAAAAGTTACAATGACATCTGCTTTTGGTTTTTTTCATATACCCTACAATTATCCACGAAAATGTTTGATGTGGGGTATAAAGAAATTAATCCACTCAAAAAATTCCAAGTTATTTTTTCATGTTTTCAAGAATGTTTGATTTATTTTAAATGAAAAATTTCGTCTTTCGAAGTTGAAGCTTAATCGGATCTCGGATATCGAGTCAATTATTTATTGCTATTTTAATTTGCATACTTTTTGCATTAATAAAATTAAAATCACACTTGATGATTAAACTACTAATTCATTCGGCTTGCAGACTATTTTTTCATCTCAAGCATATTTTCAATTGATAGATCAGATCTCAGTCACCAAGTGGATTTTTTATTACGCGTGTAATTTACATGATTTGTGCATCAATAATATTAAGATCTCACTCGATGATTAAACTTCAATAATTCATTCGTTTCGAAGCATTTTTTAAACTGAATTATTAAATTTGTCATAATTAAGATGTTTGCATAATTTTTGCTGTTTTTCGAAAGCTCCATGAAAAAATTGATATTAATAAACATAATTAAAAAGGTCATATTTCCTCCCCTCCAAATAATTACCCCAAATCTCAGTGCACTTATCACACAAATGAGTATTTTAAAAAAAACCTTATTAATTATACTATAGCGTAATTGAAAAAGCTCAATAGTACTTGAAAAAAGCTCGAGTACTCATAAAAACATGGAGGTGCTTGAATTTTTCCGGCTCGTACGAGCGAAACTGGAAAAATCGGGTACTCGCTCACCCCTAATATAACAGCGAATCAAAAGAACATAATATAGGAGACTTACGACGTTGCACAGCTTATCATAGATCTGCGCGCGCCCGCTTATTTATCCGCTAACCGGACTTTGTGGCGACGCTGTTTACGCGCCACGGAGTTCGATACTTGGCTCGATTTTTTTTCACTCTCTTTTTTCTCTGTACTCTTTACCCGCGAACTCGTTGTTCTTTCTCGTTGAATGGTTGTCAATAAATTGCAGGCGCGATAGCGTCGTATTATTGGCGCTTGCTAGGCGAGCTTTTGTTGTTTTGCTTGCGGCAAGTTTATACAAAGCACGCGTCAACGTGTCGCGTCGTGAAAGCTCGAGGAAAAAATCATGAGTTATCGATTGTCATTGTTATAGGCGGTTCGACGCAGTTATTCGCTCGACGGGAAGGTGGAACGATGCCCTTCCGCGGAAAAGTATTCGCCTCGGACAATCGAAAAGAGAGCTCGCGAGCCCGCCGCACAGGTAAATTGGGAAAAATCGAGTGTGCACTCGGTGTCACCCTTGCATCAGAGTGGACATAACGTAGTCGCATGTCTCGGTACGGCTCGGCACGACGACGTTGGCGCAATGCCGCGCCGCGTACAAGTAGCATAGGCCGTATAACGAATGCACGAGAATGTAGCCTGGCGCCAACGAGCCGTGTGTGTACTGCGTACGCGACGATGCAAAAAGGAGGCCAAAAGCTCGCTGTTCGTGCTGCAGAGGACAAACAGATGGAGAAACGCAGAGACGAAGAAAAGAAAAACAGCACGCGCGACGACAAGACGACGGTGGCGGCAGCTCGCCGATAAGTGCATAACATGTGCTGCTGCTGCTGCAGCAGCCACGTACTATATAGGTAGAGTATCGTGTGCGATGGAAAGTGCACGCGCCGTGTACGAGCCTTTTAGCTTTCCATTTCCTATGCGGAGCGAGTCGCAATTTCTCCGCGCGCGCGACTGTCGCCGATTCGCTTTTCTGCCTACGCAGCCGCTATGTCGCGCGCCGAGACTGCTACCTATACCAGTGCGGATTATAATCCGCGAACCAGCCGATTTTTCGCCTCGACGAGTCGTGCGTGAAAAAGGGCACGTCGACGCTACGCTGCACGCCTCGTTCTCGCGTTGTAACTCGCTCGCTCGACCCGAGCCATCGTGCCGTATGCATAAAAAAGCGAGTTGCCGACGCGCCGGGCACGTTCACACCTCACGCCTACGACGCGTCTCATGCGGCTGCCGATCCGTCGTCGCCTGCAGCCATGAGTCGCTTCGGCTTTTTTTCTCTCGCTCTTTCCTCTCCGCCACCGGATATTTTATCGAAGAGCAATGATTTACGCTCGAAAATATTTTCGAGCCGTATTGTTGGTGACGTTTTTACCGGAGCCCCCCGAGACAAGCTCTGCAGTGTGCTCGTTCGGCGGCCACTACCGAGCCAGATATTCGAAAAATGCCCGATGTAATTTTTGTATACACCAATTTATAAATATAAATACAACAAATCCTATTCCACAAGTTATTAATAAAACTTCGCGGCTATATCTAATGGCTGCCGATACTGTTTGGCGCCGATCGGAGCGTTAATAAATGTAAAAGAGACAATAGCCCGTGATCCATTTAAACTTTTGCTCCGGGTGTGGGTAGCGAAATTCATACTCGGTGTTACATAATTTCACTCCACTGAAATTTCCTCCTTCTGATAATTTGGCTCTTTTGCAAGTCATCGCATTCATTAAAGATTCAAATTGTTTTTACTATTATATTAAATTTATCTGCTCACCATGCAAATTTCACAAATTCCAATTTGTATACGGCGCTACGTAGCCCATATGTCAAATAGCTCGTGACTATTCTCATGTTTACAAAGCTACGCACAGAGCTAAAAATGCAGTGCCAGGCATTTATTTATTTATTTATTTATTTATTTATGAAATACCTCGTTGTCTCGGCCCAAACGTGTTTCAAGTTTATTATTTTTTTTTTAAGTTTTGCCTTGAAAATAAAATGATCGGTTATCACTGATACTGCTTATTATAACACAGCAGCTTCTATTGAAGGATTATTGTCTCCGCATATGATGTTGGCCTTGGTGATAAAATCACGTACTACATGAACCTTTGTACTTAGCACCGTAAAAGGTATCTTCCTTTTAGGTTTCAATGTAGGCTAATTTAGGACAGCTAATATGAGGCAGAGGGAATTTTTCAAAACTAAATAATAATCCAGTTTAAGGTGCGTGTATGGAAGGCAAATTGTTTTGAAGGAAACAGAGTTTTTTTTCAATTTTTTACGTCGAAATCAAACAGAATATTATACCTGATTTTTCCTTAAATAGCAAGACCACTTTCAGTGAGATCATATTCTTTGTTATATTTTCACAAAAGTCAAAAGTTTGTTCACCAACAATTTATCGATGAACATATCGTTTATTATTTACCGACTCATAATGCGTTGAATTAAATATTCTACAGCGTCAACAGTAGGAAAAGTAGCTTCCCTCTGAGTCGCAAATGACGACGCAAATGTAACCGATCGTTAATCTGAATGATCTTACCTTCGAGTAATTTTCAACAAAGCATGAAGATTCAAGTCGATGGGTCCATTACTATGTGTAAAATGACATCGACCATTTTAAAGGACGTAGACCATTCGTCAATTTAATCATCGCTATATTTAATGGATTTTCGGAATCGAGGAGTTGATCTGCGGTCAAACTGCGTTGTTTAGTATTACAATCGGTGAAAAATCACGCCGCATCGATTGCGCACCAGCAACGAGCATAACAATATTATTGTAGCACCTATATGTTATGATGCCTTGAGAGTCGAGTCGTCGTGACCTATCGAGCGGCAGTTTCTGCGCGCGGATTACTGTTCAATTTCTGAGTTCTGACGCATTTCCACGGAGCCGCGATATTATTACGCGCGCTGAATGAAAGTGACACGACCGACGACGAGCGAGACGAGCGCACACATGCCAACTGAATCGTGCCGCCACCGCGCACCAGTAAGCCAGTGACTACACAAGTTCAACACACATTCACGCAAAACAACATCACATCGGTGTGCGAGCTTTGAGCCTGTGTTAGCTATACACTTGTATGCGTATGTGTATAACGTTCTGTTCTGATCAGCTCGCAGTGCAAACTTAACCTCGCAAATTCGCCAACTTATTCCATCCGGACGTGCGGACTTGCGAACTGTCTAGCCGTGAGTGCTAATTGTTTATTCAGTGATATATCGACGAGAAATTAAATTCTCAAATTACTAGTAAAAGTTAATTCGCATTAATATGTAAGCTCGAATATTCTTTTTTTTTAGCACATAGTCCCTTGGTACGTCACACAGTCATCCAATCTCCACAGTCGCAATAAGTTGTCGAACGTCCTCATTGTTCTGGAAAGAATCAAATTCTAAGGTATACAAAGCAACTGTTTTTTCTTACCAACCGTCAGCTCTGACACTGTGTACGTAGCAAATTCATAACGTACTCAAAATCTCTGTGTTCCAAGTATCAAGGGTTTCTTTATTCAACTCAAAAGAACGGTGTTCAAGAGTGACTTATATTATTGCTATTTGCTAACTCGTAAAGATGCTCAAATTAACCGTCAAGACCTTGGACGGGCGAGATCATGAATTCACTTGTGAGGACGACGTAAGTTTTTCTAGAATTTTACTCACTTAATAATAACTTGAATAACCTACCAGGATTAATATTATATAGTGCTTAGATATTATGGTAAAAATTGTATTTAACGTAATGTATTGCAGTGTACATAAATATCAATGAAACATTTTTCTTATTACTTTAGATCACAGTACAAGCTTTCAAAGAAAAAATAGCTGACACTGTTAATGTGACAGCTGATTCACAGAGACTTATTTATTGTGGCAGAGTATTACAAGATGATAAAAAACTCAACGATTATGGTAAGATATTTGAATCAAGTTTTATTTTTTAATGTTATGAACTGGACTTTGGATTCCTTAAATTTTTAAAAGATGTGTTCTGTTGTAATATTAAATTTTGAAAAAATTGGTTTAGATGTTAATGGGAAAGTTATGCATTTGGTTCAACGCCCACCACCAGATGCATCTAGGTCAAGTAATACTGATAATCAAAGACAAAACAATGATGCATCAAATGTCCAAGTTCATTACCGAGGACGTATCCCAAGTAATACAATGTTTCTTGGAGCAATGTCTGTACCTGCTGAAATCGTTGAAAATCATGGCAATCATGGTACGTTCCCAGTATTTTATAAAATGAAAATCATGATATTTATGTCATTCTCATTAAATTTTATTAATTTCAATGAACAGGAATAAGATTTCCTCAACTAAGTAGTACATTATCAAGTAGTCGGCTTGAATCTGCTAAACGCATGTTGACTAAAGCTAATCAGTTGATTAATCGTTTGGATGATCCCTCTTTATCTTTAAATGGAAGTCCAACAGAAAATAATGCCAGTAGTAACTCTCAAGATTCAAACGTGAATGTGTATGTTTGTCTTCATTTTAAGTTTGAATCTTCAAAAATACAAATTATAATTGCCTATTTTTGTTTAGGCCCCCTGAAAATTCGGAAAATTCTCCTGTTCCTGAACCAACTGAATCTACTACAAATGGTATATTATTAATTTTCATAACTTTTTTTTTAAAAAAATAAGTTTATATTTATAACAAATTTACAAATTCAAATTAAGTTCAAGATCATGAGAACAATCAATCAAGTCCAATGGAAACCAGTCAAACGGAGCAAAATTTTGAATTGCCAACTCCTAAAACTGAAACAAAGAAAAGACCCAGACAAGATACACTTTGTGATAATCATCCTGAATCAAGTTCAGAAACACCAATTTCTGATACAAATAGGCCACAAGCTTCTACTAGCAATAATAGACCTTCAACTAGTCGTAGAACTGCGCCTTCGTAAGTCTTAACATTTAAAAAATATTAAAGTCAATCATTTAATTTTTATATTGTATGGATTTTTGAGAAAATTTGAATTTAAAATTCACTTTTCAGAGTTCCACGTCCAAATGAAATGGCTGATCTTTTAGATACCTTACTTGCTACTCAAGATCGACTGAGACCATATATTGAAAGATATCGCACTCTCATGTCAACGGATCCAGTTTTAGCACGAGAAGTAATTATATTGTTAGAAATAAGAACTAAGTTTTAAACATAAAATCTAATGATCAATTATTTTGTTTAGAGTGGAATTGATGGAGTTGAAGATAACCAAAGGGTGATTGATGGAGTAAGCGAAAGTTTACATTATGTATCACATGCTTGTCATGCACTGAGTGATATTATAGTCGATTTAGGACAACAACCTCCCAGAAACTTACAGTGTTGGCCAATAATTGTATCCCACTCAACTATTGTTCAGGCTGGATTACCGATACATGTTGAAGTTAACGTAAATATCAGAAATAACAACTATACTTTCATTTACAATATAAATATTAATTTTTTCGAATTATTTACAATAATTTTAGTCACAACTAAACTTCGGAAGTAGTCGAAGCAATGCAACTAGTAGCAATACTAATAACACTGACGAAGGAAATGAAGCTACCCGTCCATCATCACCTTCTCCAGAAGAAAATAGAGCCAGCAGTACAAATAATCGTACATCGAATCAAAATGCTACACAGAGTACATCTCATAGTATTTCTCAAAATGCCGCTCAGTCTCTTTTAGGTATTTATAAGCTTTTAAATTTTTGAATTTAATCATGTTAACTTAATGTGAATGAATTTAAATTACAAATTCAACTTTGTTAAACATTGTCAATTATTGTGACATTTGAAATTATCTAATGGTAAATTATCAAAATGAAAGGTACTTTACTTCACTTGCCTGGCAATGTAGAAGTATCCATGGAACTTGGTTCAAATTCCATGGATATGAACTCATCCCATTCAGCAGATGGTGCTGAAACTGAGCAGGGACAAAATAATAATACCAATGGTATATCTTACTGTTAATAAATTATTTTTGCTTGTATATTATGATTTGCTTTGTAGAATCTAACTTGAACAAATTTCCTGAACTCAAATTTCTTTTTATTAGGAAGCATCTATTCCATGACACCACCTTTTGCTATGTTACGTGAAGCAATTCAGAGTGTACTTGGCGAAGGAAACGTTCAATTAGAAGCAACTGGAAGTAACAGTGGAGGAGGTGGCAGTATCAACATAGCAGGCTTAAGTGGTTCTATACCATTTGTTACCATCGTTGGAGCAAACGTTGATAATGCAACTTCCAATCCTGGACAAAGTACACAAGCCAGGTACATTATCTAAATAAATTTTAAGCGAAATTTAATTTGGCTGATTATGAGTAATGATATTTTATTACAGAAGTAATATTGGAACTCATCCGACAACTTCTACTCAAACACGCAGTACAGCTCGACCGCACGTTCTACACTCGCACACCCATCCATTCGGCCATCTCGCAATGGACCCAAGTCTTGAATTTGATCCTATGTTAAGCTGCAATTCACACCACGTTCGTAGGCCTAATTCAAATAATTCTAATTCTAACTCTAATTCAACTTCTCAAACGGCTCAACCCACAACGTCTCAAGCTCCTCCCACGAGAAGATTTGAAAGCCGTGCTTTCGCTCATTCTGGTAATATCAATAAATTATCATTGCTTGTAGAATAATAACTTGCAGCAAACATACATATTAAATTCATAATTTTTCAGCCAGTGAAGCACCAACTTCACAGCAATCTCAAAGAAGACCCGCTACTAGAACTACACTTGATTTCAGCACTATGCAGCGTAATATATTTCGCGACGTAGTTCAAAATATTTTTAATATTAACCAGCCTGTTCCTGATAATGGTAAATGAAGCTTTTTTTTTTAATCGAATTTCAATTAAAAACTATTTTATTTTTCAGTTTCAGAGTTAACCGAAGCGTTGTGTGAATTATTCAATCTTAACAGAAATCAAGCTCATATGTCCATTGGGTAAAATTCGATTATTTGTACATGTATAAATTTACTTGATTAATGGTTTGTTCTAATTAATATTTCCTTGCTATAGATCATCTGGTGATATTCAAATTGGACAAAATCAATATTCTAACGTATCATTAATCGATTTACTTGGTGGGCTGCCAGTTGATGAATATGCAAGACGCAACTTTTTCTACAATTTATGGGTTTTCTTGGTAAGAAAGAACAATACATTAAATGGAGAATTTTAATATTAATTTTTATATTATTTACAGTTTCGTAATATGACAGTTCTTGGGCTATTACAAATAAGAGTAGGAAATTATGAATCTTTGATCAATTTACGCCGTGGTCTTAGAACGTTCATTGAAAATTCCTTCCCCGGTTTATCAACGGTTGATTTGCAAGATCACGTCGTCGATCATATTATCACTCAAACTCGGACTTATTTACAAGTTCTAAACATACCTCAACCAAATACCTCTCAAATGGTTGACATTCCTGCTACCATAGAAGCCTTATTACATAAATTCTATCGTGAATTTTTAACAACACTTTTTAATAATGGTAAGTGAAAAAATAATTTCATTTGAAAAAAAAGTGAAGCATCATAATGGTCGACGTTTTCTGGCAATTTTTAATTCTTTTCTTTTCAGATTTGGACGATACATCTTTTGCCCGAAGTACAATTAGTTTAATTAAAAAATTAGAGGATCATTTCGTTGCAGTATTTCAATTCATACTTTCAGCAGGCCCAGCATTAGAACGTTTATCACATCCATTTGTTGTAAGTAAAATATTTAAACTAACAATTTATAAATTTTATATAAAATACTTAAATTTATTTTTGAATCTCAGAATGGACTGCTTAGTGATCGTTTAGACAATCAGTCTCAATCTTTAGTTGTTGCAATGTTACACAAACTCATTCAAGATTATTCAACTCGAACCAGTAAAATGCCTGTAAGCGAGGTTAAAGCTCTTATTGTGTATAATCCAGTCGTCCAGGATGACGAATCTAAAGATTGTGAGGACGAGGAAATGAAAGAGTTTGAAAACAAACCTGAGGTAGATATAATTTTAATTGAAATTAAATAATTGAATCATGTGTTAAAAACGATTTTTTTGAAATAAATTTTTAATTCAAAATTAGACTTTGACCATGAAATTGGACACTACAATTCCAAATGACCCCATGGATTTGGCGAACGGGCAAGATATACCGGTACTAACAGCACCAGAAGATATCCCTACAGTATGTACACTATAATACTTTTGATAACAACACATAACAAAAATGAATTTTGCCCTTGTATCAATATTTAGAATTTTAAAAGTTAATTTTAAAAATGTTATTTTTATTCAAAGGAATGGATATCGGTAATAGCTCGAGACAATGTGCGTCAACGTAGAGCTTCTCAAATGAATCAAATGCAAGGGGGTAATATTCCATTTAGTGATGCATACCTCAACTGCTTGCCATCAAAACGCCGTAAGCTTATAGAACAACAGAAGCCTCAATTACTTGTTCCACCAACCCCGCCGAACAGCAATAATGCAATAGCAGCATCTGTGGAACGTTTGGTGCGCGACGGTATAACTCAAACTCGAGTGGGCGAAATCGAAGGAGCAGCTAAGGCAGTGGGATCAACATCTACGGCGAGAAATGCCTTCGGACAAGCTATTAAAGACTGTCTTAATCAAACTAGGTTCAAAACTTCAGACTTTCCGGATGCAAAACGATTTCCAAATGCTACGCGGTTTTTCGGCAACGATGCTAAAAGTGGTGAATCTTCTAAATCAAACAAGTAGGACTGGGATATATTTGTCCCCAATTTCCTATGTCTTTATTGCATTGCTATTATTATTTTTGTCATAAGTTGGTTCAGCAAAAGTTGAACTACGTTATAAATCCATTATTATAATGTATAAATGCGTTTGTCTAGTTAAGTGAGCATTGAGGTGAATACGGGTTTACTTTTCCTTTTATATATGAAAGAATTGTCACATGATGTTTGTATTGAGGGTATACCAAAGCTAGAGTAAAAGTGAATTTTCAGACACTTTTTCGCACATTCACATAACTTTTTGAAAATATATTCAATAAAAGTTTAATAAAAGAAAAGACAACGATTTCTATTTTGCATTGGCTTCGGCATATCCGAAAAGACCCGATGAACCATGTAATTACACTTCTGATTAAACATTTTCTATTATTATTAAAAATCAACCAAACCCACAAGTAATTGGTTAGATAACTAATTAATCCAAATGATGTATTATATCAAGATAAAATTTTGAAGTAGGTGATTATAAAGTAGTAATACTACTTGAGTCAATAAATATTTATAAACTCCAAACTTTTTAGCCGCTTATTCTTATTACTGATGTGAATTCTTAATGATTCATCATTATAAAATATATCAGTGTAAAATATTTAGACTAATCAGCGCATTAGCTTTTTTTCATAGTAATTGCTAATTTATTACTCTAACCATATTTCATTAAGCTGAAATATACTGTACATGTTTATGACTATTGTTACTGTGTTTTATACTATTATTTCATATGAGAGTAAATTTTATTAATATTATTTTCAATTATAAAATATGAAAAAACTTCTGAAAACTTTGTATTAAATTATCGACGTAGCACTGTCATTAACCCATGTAAAAATAGATATTTTTATGATATTAAACATAAACCGTTTTATTATATTTGACTATTCTTCAATTTTTCAAAGCTTTCAGTTTCTCTCTGTTTTAAACACAATTTAAAAAAACATCAATATATTCCTTCATTATCAAATGCAATTATTCAAACCAGAAGTTCATTGTTAACACTTATTCAATACCAACGTTATTTGAAAAGTACATAGAACAGTTCGAGAGTTTTCACTTGTTTCAACTTTTAGAAACGTAAGAAATTGGTGAGAATTTAATAAATTATCATTACCAATCATGGTATAAGTAGTAATAATAACATAAATAATTATCGTTGCCGTAAAGAGAATAGTTTTAATACTAAAACGTTTGTACAGGTGTATCTGGAGATATTCGAGTACAATATTATATCCAATTTTTAGTGAAAATAGCAAGTGAAATGAATGATCCATTAAAAAGGGTGGTAGATTGTATTTTATGCAAGGTTAAAATGACAAAAAAATTGTTATTTTTTTCCAATAATAATCATAATGAAAGCTTTAATAAAAAATGAATTCAAACACGTTAGTTGTGTTTGGTACTTTTAATAATATCATTTTATTCTTCCATCTTCGCGGGAATTTGTGAAATTCAATTGACCTAGTTATAAACAATATCTACGCCTGAATGAATCAAAATTGTTTCCATTGAAATCATTAAATATATTCTTATAAACTTAATCAATATTAAACTATTATTTATTTTTGATACTATTGAAAATTCAATAGAATTGAGGATAGGAGTTGAGGATTTGAATTAATGAACCTTTTTCAAATTTTTTTTCTTTATTAAAATAGTAAAACTAGTTTTTTTTCTCTTAACATAGGTAATGTTCTTGATGACACTCAGTGTCATAAAGATTATCACGTGTCAAGACATTTATGATTCCATTGGAGTTTCCTTGTACTTTCCTTTGTCTCCCAGCGCAGCAAGACGACCCTTGCTTCTCCTGTCAACAATATCTTTACGGTCCTTATCCATTTTCAATTTTACAATAACAACCTGTAATTCATTTAAAATTAATGAAAACACAAATATAATATAGATTTTGAAAAAATTAATTTGTTTCAAACATCAGTGCCAATTATTCTGCAGTGTTTAATTCTAGTAAATTAAGCTCTTCAAGTAACCAGAAAACCTAGTTAAAGATGAACTTATGATACTATGAAATTAAACCTCCGTGAATGGTTTGAATTCATCATTTTTTGAAAATTTCATGTTGAATTTTCAATACTAGAGTGCAGTATTTTATTTGAATAAAATTTACCTTAGATGGGTCAATGCCAACTTGGACAGAGCTACCGTTGCTCTTTTCACGCTGAATACGTTCAATGTAAACAACAAATTTCTTTCTATACACTTGAACAACCTTTCCAACTTGCTGTCCTTTGTAATGTCCACGAACAACCTGGAGTACAAATAAGCATGTAAATTTGTTAAGAATCATTAAATTTTTAGTTATATCAACAGTTGTTTTTATGTTATGGCATTAAATCACTGCAGCTCTTTATAAGTAAGAAACGGAGTTAATGGTAACGCCAGCATTATTTTAAACCATCAGAATCACAAGTTCAGTGAAAATGAGGGCAACCGAAAGATTTGTTAATTTTACCTGTACTTCGTCGTCTTTGCGAATTGGCATACTACGAACGTTGTACTTGGTTCGCAATTCTTTGGATAGAGGAGCAGACATTAGCCGCCTGCGAATATGTGAAGGAGCAGTGAAATGTGTCTTTCTGCTCTTCCTTCTCGACGAACTTACAAATTTATTCAACTTCATTTTGTTTCTAAAATCAAATTTAACACAATATAATAATTGATCACTCAGAAAAAGTTCAGCGACTTGCTTTGTGTTTATATGGCCACGTGAAAATTATTTAACCTCAATATTAAATGATCAAAAATGCCAATGATTCATTTAGTAATACATAAAGTGGTTCAGAATAAAGCATCTACATTGACACAACAACAATTACTGGACAAAAATAAAATGAAAGCGAGCATCAAACTAAGTCAAAGCATACTGCACAGAACTGAGCTCATGCTTGAAAGCTTGTTAATGATTCAGAAAAGGCAAAAATATTTGAACAACATGAAATACCAACTATTGCACTTTAGTTCACCTCTAAGTTATAAATAATTTTCACGTGATTTTTCTAAATTTCATCGCTTAAACATTAAATTAATAAAATACAACACCTATAATCGAAACCGAGAAACGAGTAAAGAGAAAAAAGTGGCTCGTTCGGAAAGTAGCAAGTAAGACATTATCAATGACGTCACCGTCACTGACGTACAAAACCAGTACCTTTACTGACACGTAAATTTAGGTTTGTTTTCAAGGAAACAAACTCATTATGCAAAAATAACACATTTCAGTAATTACTATTATACTCTATGCAATAAGTTGTTATTTATAGTTGCACCTGTAGTTGTTTTATCAATGAATCGTGAAATGAACTAAATACTATATTTAAAAGCTCCCAGAATTTTTTAATGTAAATTAAATGAGATTTATTAAAAAAGTAAAAAAAATTAGAAATTTTTTATAATCAATAGGATTATCATGAAATTGAGTCTATATTATACTCTCATTTACAAGATAAGCCCATACTGCCGGCTAATTAATATTATAAAATTGATAATTCAAATTTATTATTTAAAAAAACATTTTTTTTCAACTTTTTTTATAAAAATATTAAAATCGACGATAATATTCTTTTAACCATTTATTAAACAAGATTGCTACGAAGATTGCATAAAATACGAATTCGTTTCAAGTTGTTTATCCAACAAAACAAAAATTACCAACGAAATAATTTTTAAATCAACATAAATTGAAAGTTGTATTTTTGGCTAAAGAATGGATCTAACAAATGCTGGGATCATGGCGCAAAATTGTTAACTTTGAACAAATATTAGCAGAAACAATGAAACAATACAAATTAGGGTCATATCGTTCAGTAAAAGTAATAAAGAGAATTTGAAAAGCTTTCAATAAATGTTTCATTTATTCAAACAACTTCTTGTACAAAAATGATTTCATAAAAAATAGATGCAATTGATATTGCAATTAACACACAATTAAGTTAATCATCTTTTTTAGTTTCAGTCTTTCCACCCCTGATTCTACCAGTTCTTCTGGCAGCAATCAAACCAATCTTGCGACCAGCACTTGTTCCACGCTTGACTGTGGAAGCATGACCAATATGCTGATGGTTACCACCACCATGAGGATGCTCAACAGGGTTCATAGCAACACCACGAACCTGAAAAAGTAATATATTTTTAATTTAACAACAGTCATAAACATCTGCTTTATAAAAATTAAATTCTGTAAATGATCAGTAAGTATATGTTTCCTCCAATGTTAAATCGGTTTTCAAATGTCTAAAACCATCATTGTAATAAATTTATAGTAAATAATTTTATCCACATAGTATATAAAAGTTTTGTGATTACCTTTGGCCAGCAGTTTCTCTTGACTTTGTATTTGTGGTAAGCACGACCAGCTTTCAATATAGGCTTGTCAATACGTCCACCACCAGCAACGATACCAACCATTCCACGATTTGCCGATGGAATAACTTTCTTGGCACCAGATGGGAGCTTTACTCGAGTCCTCTTTGTGTCTGGATTGTGAGAAATAACGGTGGCATATAGACCAGAGGCTCTAGCCAATCGGCCCCTGTCACCAGTCTTTTCTTCAACATTGCAGATGATTGTACCCTCGGGCATAGTTCCCACAGGCATAACATTGCCAATGGTAAGGTTTGCTGCAAAATTTCATGCATGAATTTTCTGCCGATCCTAGATATTCTGATAATCAAATGATTGAAAGTCAATCAAGATTTATTACTTAAATACCTTTTTTGCCGCAGTATATAAACTGTCCGGTATAGAGTCCCTCAGGGGCAATGAACAGTTCCTTTCTGGTTTTGAATTTGTACGGGTCTCTGAAATGCACAACGGCCAGAGGAGCTCCACGACCAGGATCGTGAATGATATCCTGAAATTCACAATTTAAATTAGTATGAATCTCTAAATACTCATGAAGCCGACAGAAAGCATATCGCTATTAAGAATGAAAAAAAGCTTACTTTGACTACTCCTTTGATGTAGCCATTTCTTTCACTGTAGTCCAGGGAACGAAGTTTGGGTGCTCCTTTCCTTTTCTTGGTGTGGGCTCGGAAAACTGAGCCAGCTCCTTTACGCTGTGCACGGATAACTCGACCCATGATCTGCAATCACCCAATTTTTGTAACAATCTGTTATAATGCTTACGAATAGCCGGACCTAGATTAATCAACCTAACCCCACAACGGCGATTGCGCTTGAAATAAAAAAAATGACCAGAAATCTCGCTAATTTTAAACCATTCGTCAACTAC
>CACVKI010142155.1:0-48126 GCA_902732785.1 Trichogramma evanescens | reverse complement strand
AAATAACGATATGCTAAATTTTTTTTTAAAATTATTATTAATCGTAAATAACTTTTATGGAGGAAGCTCCTTGCCAATGTCTTGGCAGCGGTTTTTAAAACTTATTCTTGTTCAGGAGGCTTCAACGCTTCTTTTCATGTATATAACATCAATTTCTTCCATGAAGTCGTTTATCGAAAGAGCCTCCTTAAGCTGCTCATTATTGCACCGCGGGGCACCTATCGCACTCGCTTCGCTCGGGTTATCCGATGCTAACCTCACACCGCGACGCTATTATGAGCACCTTATATCTCCCCAAAGGGGACCTAAACGTGAATTTAGCACAGTGCTATAAAAAAACGTAAGATACTTATGGCACCGCGGCGTTCGCATCACACTCGCATACGCTCGTGCGCTAACCTCACTTCGCGCTACCAGAAGTGCGACTCATGGCTCGGAAAAGGGGGCATAAATGTGAACTTTGCACAGTACTATAAAATGTTGTTCGATACTCGGGCCATAGGGGACACTTTTCGGCCCAGCTAAACTACGCCGTGCCAAAAAGTGTTACTTATGGTCCTTGTATCGAAAACTACTATTTTCAGTTGGTAGCACGAGTTCTCATTTTTTTACTCGATACTTTTCTGCACATTTTTTAAATGATTTGTGGTTTTAGTTTTCCTCTACAGAAAGTCTTTTGAAATACAAGACAACTTAAAAAAAATGTAGCAATAAAATAGATTATATTTAGAAATAATATGGAACTGAAGTATACATTTTTTGAATGAAGTGTCAAATTATTCTCAAGTATTAATATCATTTAAGTTATAAACAACCTCTGACCTCTAAATATACACTCTAAAATCAATCTCAGTTTATAAAAATCAAATAAAACCAGATAAAACTCGAGTTAAAAAATTTTTCACTCGAACTTGATGTATTATTTGATGTTTTTTATTATAAATTAGAACTTAAGTATACAATAAAGCAGTATTTATTCAAATTTGATTACCTTTGAAAAACAAATAAAAATGCGTGAATGTTTTTAAGCTGTTACAGTAAAAAACAATAATAATGATTTTCACTTGTAAAATCGATTGTTTTTAAGAATTTACGATAACTTTCACTTTTTAATAATGTGGAAAAAACTGAATTAATGAAAGCGTATGAAAATTAGACACGTAATTAGCATTTACTATTTCCGTAAAACCGTGTTCTGTTGTAACCTTTTTAAAAGGTGCACATTATTATTTGCTCTTACCGCTCGCTGTGCATATCACCTGTACTTGATTTCGTAGAGAAAATTTTGCGGTCACGGCAGACATGCTGGCTTAGTGAAAAAAGTTATGGAGGGAATTTTCGAAATTCAGACGTGCACAACTCTTCTCTCCCTACAGAAGTGTTCGCAGTAATTATTTTTTGAGACCAGTTTATCGTTTATTAAATCTTACTTCTGCAGAAGCTACAAAACTCGCAAAGGCAAAATTTAGCTTTCATTTACGTGTTGTATAAATTTATTTTCTGTGACAAACATTGCACTCAAATTATGCTGTTGAATTTCCAATTTTTCTCAAAGTTTCGGCATATTTTAATAAATCATTCGAGATTAAAGAGCCAATTTAAAAGTAGGTTGATACACCATAAAACAAATTCTTGTGTAGTCTTGGTTCGCTTTACTACGTGCACCAAATCAAAAGGCTATCGTCTCTTAGCACGCGATGCTTTGGATCGAATAAGTTTAATACGCGTGGCAATAATTAGACCACGACTATATAAGCGCTAATAAGCGTTGATATGGCTTTTTCTGTACATAATACATGTATATATACATAGACACGAATACGCGCTTACACATCTGCGCACCAATTACAACGCCAGTTTTTCTCCCATCTCTTTTTTACTCTCGCCGTAGCGCGTGCAGTGCAGCTCATTATTATTTTCTTCTCCGAATGAAATCTGTTTGCCCGAGTATCGGATGGGTAAACAACAATGGAATAGAAGGGGATAGAATAGTTATCGATGTATCCAAGTGGCGCATTGTTGGAGTTGTACTTTTTAGAAGACAAATTTGTCAAGTGTATATATATTTTCAGCATTTGAGACTCTCAGTTACAAGACTTTAGACACTTGTTCGCTGTATTAAATTAAGTTTCCGCATATGATAATTGATTGAAATTATTAATATTAAAAGCAGTGTTAAGTATAGTTAATTATTGAAAAGTATACGATTCATTAAGATTAAAGCGAAATCTCGGTAAATTATGGAAATGAAACTGCTGTGTGCCCACTTTTTTTATCGAGAAAAAAGTCAATAAGAGAAAAAATTTATCGAAGCATTAAGTCCACGAAGTCGATGAGGTGAAAATTATTTCATTTTTTTTTCTTTTTTCCTCGATAACTAGTTGCAGAAAAAATTAATTACGAATCCGTACGATCGAAAAGCTTAGACTGATAGGCGAGTTAAATTTCTCTGAAGAAAAACTAAATTACCGACTCTAGAATAGGCAATTTGGCACGACGATGAACAATCATCACGAAACATTTCGTGCGCGCTCTAATCGTAGAATCAGTAGAAGCGAAAGAATTAATGTATTTACAAGCGTCTCCATTATTTGCCAAGTGAAAATGTATAATTGGTGAACATTAATGACTGTACATTGAACTTACTAGAAAATATTTAACACAAAATTGAACGATTATTAAAACCTGGTAAATTTGCTGCAAACCTTGTGAAAAGAGCAATCGCAACTAGTTTGAGCAATCTTTAGAACTGACAAGATATACTTTTATCAACAAGAAATAACGTTTATTCCAAATACGAGACAACTTTTTTTTTAAAATATGTTCTGATACTTGCTATATGAAGTTAAAACCTTTGGTAATTTGTTCATTTCGACTTTCTCATCTTATATGTAAACTCAACCGAAGAGAACTTTCCATATAGTTCGTTATGTACTCGCGCTGCGTTCCTTTTAGTTCAAACTTTTCTTTTGCAAATCATATCAATTCATTTTCTTGATAAAAGAATAAGATACGAATAGGATTTCTTAATATAAAGGAAAAACTATAAATACGGCTTCAAGCATTTTGATTTCTACGCATTTTTAATTTCTGAAATAATCATTTTGAATAATTTTATTTTTAAATATAGGCATAACGGTCGAATGCAATTTAAAAAAAAATTAATTTTGTGTACTACTTGTCTAGACCGAGGAAAAAGGTTCTTAATTATACATGATATAATGCGCTTTAATATTTATTATTAGGTGTCATGCATTCAGTTGTAACGGATAATTTTATATGAGCGCATTAATAATTTATAAATATAGAGAACTTTTATTTGTGGGTTTGGACTATTAATGAACTTGATCATTATTTTTTAGCATCCATTTTTATCTCAAAGCATCTAATTATTATATTGTAGTACTTTCATTTTATATTGAACGAAGAACATTTTTTATAAAACACGAAATGAAATTCAAGTTTTACTTGCCGAAATTTTTGTTTCTGACGCTCTTGAACCCATAAGGCCTCACCAATGTTATGAGTCCCACTTTGAACTCCGCCCATTATTTCAATTTATATTCAATATGTTTTAGACAAATAACTGCAATAGAAAATAAAAAGTATTTTATGGAAAAAGACAAAAAAGTATAAAGATAATATGATTCAGAGTTCCGCTATTTTCATACAATTTTGGTCGAGCTCCAAAAAGTCAACGGTTTTTTTTAAATAGGTGCCACATTGCCCATAACAATAAGTCTCACTCTTTTTGTCATTTGAACGTTTTTAATAACACAATTGCACTTAATAACCTGTACAATCATTGCACAAAAGTCAAGGTCACCAGGAAATTTTTCACATATATATTATACATATCACGAGCGAGTCTCTACGATAGACTGTAAGACCCATCGTACGCACGCTCATGGCGCCTACTTGAATTACCGTTGCAGTACTGGAAAAACAAGAGCAAGTGCGGGAGAAAATTCTGCCACCTCTACACACGATTTTATTACCTTTTTTTTCTCTCATCCATTTCAGCAACTGGGGTATATTAATCGAGAGAAAGAGTAGCTGTATTATATATAGCTGTGATAAAAGAGTTTTGAACAGCGTCTTTAATAGCGGATTTCGCATTAAATATAGTTCCGGACAATATGACGTTCGGCAGCAGTTCATCTCGAGAATACATCACTGCAATTATGCACCAAGAGAATTACATTTCCTATGATTTGAAGGAAAATTTTAATTTCATGAGAATTTTATTCCACGAATAGAATGTTGCGATTGAATAGTTTCCTAAATGATACGAATTTGAGCAGACAAAAATTCTTTCAAATGACGAAATGTCACTAATCGTATGTTCATTTTCATATTTTTTACATAAAAAGTTAATTCGTAGCTTAGCATTGATTTTTAGAAAATCAATAACTTCGAAACTATAAAAAAAAAGTTGGTTCTACAAGGTAACATTTTCAAATTTTAAATCATAAAAGTGATAAATTACTTATTTTGTTTTTAATTTCTCTAGATTTTCTATTTTAAAGCAAAATTTTATAAAAATCAATGTAAGCGCCTGTAAAAAATTTCATGCAAAAATTATTGCAAAAAAGCGAGATAAAAAATGTTTACTCATAGTAAGCATTGTTCAATACAATTTTTGGATGAATGAAAAATTATTTTAAGTATTTTTTATTTCAAGAGCAGATTTTTTAATGAAATTTCGTTATGAATTTTTTTCTATTATATTAATCTGCTTTTAAAATACATACCATTACATGTCAATGTTGATACACGACTTAACAGAAGTACCGATGTATTCTTTTGTTTTTTCTTTGAGATGCTTAACACAGTAATTCTTCATATTTCAAACGCCATAAGTAAATTTCACCGGACGCTCGCGCTTGTTGACCGCGCTAATCGCCGTAGAAACCTTTCCAATGAAGATTTCACAGCTTAGTAAAAAAGATAAAATAAGTGTGTTTGATGTAATTGGCATTTTCTAAATGTGTCAATTTTAAGCTTTTTGATTCTGAAAATAATCTTTGTCTTCGAAACGTTTGATTTTTTCTATAAATTAAATATGTGACTTGAAAATGATTATTCAAAAAATAATTAAAAAGAAATGCTAGATATGAAAAATTAATGATCATTTAACTATGATTAAAATAATATCTGAAATCATTAAATCTAATCAGTGTGAATTTTTTTAAATAAACACGCAATTTCAATTTAAAAAGCTAAATTTGAAAGTCATTTTACGACTTGAACTGTTCTTATGTAACAATTTCGTTAATTTTATGTGAATCAAAAATTATATACCTCTTTTATTAAAAAACTTCTACGCGTTGTTGGCAAAAAAAAAAAAATTAAAACGCCAAATTCTATCATTAATGTTTGATACGTAAACATTGATGATGTAAATACAATTCTAAAACGAAATTTTTGACGTTCAATTTTCTATTGTGTTGGTATGGCCAATTAACTTATGGGTTTTAGTGCGAATGCAATTACTTGAGCAGTTTTGATTAATATAATTCAACTATCGATTGAAGCAATTATCGCGGTTTTCTTTCTCCAGGATCTTTTTTTTCATCCTCTTGATCCTACGCCGATAGAGCGCACTGAAAATCAGTCATAGTGTTCCGACCTGCTTCTTTCCTGCACACTCTGATACACGTTTTGCTTCTTATATTTCTGTACTAATACATGCTTATAACTATATACATAATAGAATTCACTAGAACATAACGGGGTTACGCGATAATTTGCACGATTTTTTATTTTTATTATTATAAATATTTATTTAATTGCATTTTTTGCAATATTTCATTTAAAACTAAATACTGTTGACTCTGTAAATTCAAATTTTACAAACAATTTTTATTATTTCAATTAAATACATGTATATAAATAAAAATACTTTGATTAAAAGAATAGTTATTTATTAAAACTATTTAAAATAAGCGTTTATTAACTTCACTTTGCATCGGGCGATCTTGACTGTCACTGAAATTTTAAGTAGGGTCGTATATTTGTGCACTGAAGGTTATTGGTCAGTCTGTCACTCATGTGGATTGTTGAGTCTGAAAATAAAATTTAATTTTGTATTTTTAATATGTGGGTCATATCCTTGCGGCTATGACCCTTTCCTGATAAAATCAACGTAGGAACAAACTATTCGTTTGCACAAAAACATAATTACGGTCTGGTTACCTGACATTAAGTACGTTTTTGGGGTCATTCTGATTGCACATTGTATTTTCTAGCGTCTTTGCCATCTAGCGGAGGTCGGCTAACCTAAAGTAAAAGATTTTAGACAGATGTTATTCATAATGCATTTGATTTCATACGTTGCATAACTTACATGCAATAATTATAAAAAATGTTCTCAAAAATGTTTTTCCATCGACAGGGTAATTGATTATGGCTCAACATTTCAAATGAATCCTATTACGTTGGCTTATAATAACACATTTTAGTTGATAAGTTCGTTTTTGAGAAGGTATTTTTACGCATAGTTAGGATGATGTTAACTATTACCAAAGGTTTAACAACTTATTAGGCGTATACAGTTAATATATGAAATATTAGTAATGTATAGTATATTATCTCCTAACAAAATAAAATTTTTATTAATTTCATTAGCAAAATTAAATGCTTATCATTATTCATGATAGAATTATTCTTTGTATAAAGATGTTTTTCATTTTATTTTTACAGATGTCACAGTAGAATACGTTAGAGGACTGCCGAGAATTACTCTGCCACTGCCATCGAGACTGGAAAAGTGTCAGTTTACGCTACGACCAATTACACAAACAGTCAGTGATTTTCTCAATATGATTCAACAAGAGGATCCTGCTGTAATGCAAATCAGTGTAACGAGCCTTGGTACGCATCATTTTTCAAATCTGATCATGTTGTTAATTAATGAATCGCATATTGAATTGCTTTAACAATTATGCAAAATTTAAAATTCGAATATAAAATTATTTATAATGTAATTAGATTAAATAATTTTATAATTGCAACGAAACAGCTTATTTTCGATTTGATTTTCTATAGACGGAGTAAGATTAAGTGGTACTAACAAAATAGAGACGCTACTATTGGACGATTTTAATCTATTGATAAACGATAAACTGTACTTAGTAACGCCTCCCCCGCACGTAGAAGCACCTAAGGTAAATAATCAACTGAACACATTTGACTTTTCGTTTTGATTTTCTCTAAAACATTCTTTTTAAATATTTCTATTATTTCAGGAGAATTTACGTCAAATGCAAGATTTGCGAGCAATGGTTTGTCAACTTTATGAAGCTTTCAATGCTCGAGAACATCAAGCTGAAATGGAACGCGATGTCATGTTACAACTAGAAGAAGTAAAAGCCGAGCTTGAACCGCTAGAGCAGGTCTGAACATTTTTGGAAGAACCATGTAAAAGAATGACTGAATTTCAGTCTACTTTGATTTTGTATGACATTTTAGTTACGTCTTGATTTGGAAGTAGCTGCTGCTCGAAGATCTCAGTGGGCCTCATGGGGTTGCCTGGTACTTATGTCAATACAATTTGGTGCTCTAGCTCGGCTTACTTGGTGGGAATACTCATGGGATATTATGGAACCAGTCACATACTTTGTTACCTATGCAACAGCTATGGGCTGTTATATTTATTTTCTATTAACGAGACAGGTATGAGCTTGAAATTTAAAAAAACATTAAAATTAAAATTTGAAAAAAATCATCTTCATTGAAATACATATAAACTATTTTTTTACAAATTATATTAAACTTGGACCATTTATCGCAATGTACAATTTATATTGTTGGAAAATAAAAATTATTTAAGAAGGTGCGGGTGTTCTATAGAATATAGAAGTAATGCACATACTAGCTAGTTCATCTATTATTGTAATAAGGATTCAATTTCAACCATAAAAAAATAATTCTTTTGATTTTTATTACGCGGCAATGAAAAAATTTATTATTAAAGGAACAGGTAAGAAATGAACATTCAAGCAACTTGCTTTTCATGAGTCTTTTGTGACAATGCAGTCTCTGCATTCAACGTAATATTCATATAATCGCCGAATAAAAATTTAACAAAAACATTAGCATTTTATTTTTTTAGTAGCTTTATAATTTTATTTAATTAATGATTAAATTTATTTCAATAATGAAAATATTTAGCTTAAAGTGTGAATTTTGAGTAGATTAGTTATTTTTCATTTATTTAAATGTGTTGCATCTTTAGATTTATTAAAAAAAATTGTTTGAAACTCATCGATTCCTATTTTAATTCAAATATATAATATTTGTGAAACAAATACACTCGCACCTGCCTTATGTGGACAAGCATATTAACACTTTTAAACAATATTTATTACTGTTGTTTAACTTTTTTCTAATAATTCGGATTTTCTTTAAACGACATATAAAAATTCATTAAAAGATTGTGAGTCCTTGTTCGAAGATCCTCGACATTTTACAATTTTTCGATATATTTTCATCTTGTACAATTGATATAAGTAAGGACGAATTCGCGATGTAATATAACACCTTTTTTACACTCAAGTCTTAAGCGTATGGTAAAAACTCACGCACAAAAGTACACCACTATAATTTAGCATCAAATATAATAGTACGTTGTAAAATAATTATATTTTTTATCTTCCTTATGAAAAATAATTTTTTAACTTCTAATAAAAATTGTTTTCAAACCTTTAGGAATATTTCCTGCCGGAAGTGTTTCGACGGGAACACCTGATTGGATTTCACAAAAAAGCAAAGAAACTGGGCTTCGATCTCGAACACTACAACAGGCTCAAAGATGAAGCTTACGAGCTCGAAACAATGTTAAAAATTATTCGTGGCCCACTACATATTCATCAATGTCTTGTCGAACAAAAACGTCGTGAACGGCTCGAGCAATGTCGTTCAAGCAGTAGCAGCAGTAGTAGTAGTTCTTCGTCGTCACGTTCTAAGAGCACAAGTCCTTCACCCGAGCGAGTATCGCAAAAAGATAAAGTCGATAGTAATAGCAAAAAACCACCTTCGGCTGTGATTAATTAAAAATATTTTGACGTTGAAATGTAACAATTTATTATTATTATTATTATTATTATTCGTAGTATTAAATGTTTGAAAGTTAGTATTCTGTTCTATTGATGAATATTCAATTGAGCTTAACTGTATGATATGTATAATTTTTTGTATTAGACGATTTTTGTTGATTCATTCATGTAACCGTGACAATATGTATTGAAATGTTCAATTTGTTAGTAATATTTGGTAAAGTAGGACGTTTTTATAAATATTCTAAGCTCAGTCGTTAAAACAGATTTGATGAAAAAAAAGTACAACATTTTACTATTGAAATTGAAATTACCGAGCAAGTACAGTGTACTTAAAGATGTGCTATAAAAAGATTAGCAGGTAAATATATAATTATATATAAAATACAAGGACAGTTCCTCAACTGAAATTTTAATACTGCAGTTTATACCTAAACTGATTAGTTGTTACACTGGTTAGTTGTTGATTTGCTAATAATTTATGTTGAAGTTGGAAAATATTAAATCACTACTTAATTAGGTAGCATTGAATCCTTGTACACTGTATGTGTCTAAATGTATAATCTCACTAATTTTAATTTTATAAAAAATTAATCTATACAATACTTTTAACAAAGATATTAATTAGACATAGATTTATAAATAACATCTCTATTTATTTGTCATTGCCACATTAAAATACTCTTGTAAAATGTTGTGTATAATGAATATTGATATTTCATTCAAAGTTGAAAAAATTAAGTTAATAATTTGAAACAAGCAATTTAATAATTTTGTATAAAACAGTAAATGTGATTAATTATAATATTGTTTTCGTCAACTACACATCTTGACATTTTTTTGTGTGTTATATTGACTTTATTACTAATTAAATATAAGTTTGAAACTAATTAGTGCATTACATTAATTATAAAAAATCTGTAATGCAAGAAAATACTGAAGCAGCATAGAAAGTAATTTTAAAGAAACCCGAATTAAGTTTAAAAGCAAGTTTTTATTATTAATTTAGCTTCTCTAACATAAGTAAAATAGTTATAAGTGTGTCTTTTTGTATCTTAATGACAGCTGCAGTTACATACTGTTTGAGCAAATTAATAAAATATATTTATCTAATAATCAGTTTCAACTATTTAAAGTTCAGTGCAGCATTTCATTGAGATGAAATTTTGTATGTACATGGAAAAATATTAGTCTTTGAAGCTTATATTCAATGATAATGGTGCTTATAAAATTAAATACAATTTTTCTTGTCATAAACTGAACTTGTCTTCTATGAAAATAATGAATATTTAAGACATGAAGTCATAAAGCGGATAATTCAAATAATAGAAAAATGTGCATGTATATGAACTTATCAAAATATGATATATCATAAGATATTTGCCATTTTCATCAGTTTCTATACGTTCTAATCAATTTACAAAAAGTATGTTTAATTGTTCCTGACCATTTCTCTCTTAAACTGAATCGATATATTAAATAATTACAGCAGATGATAAAAAGAATTACTTATTAATTCAAATGCAACCTTCTGGCCTAATTAATGGTGAAAAAATTGTCTGAATCACGAATTTTCTCAATATATTTAAAAAAACTTCTTCTGATAATACAGGAAAAACCATTATGTACAATTTTTCAACAACGTGATAAAATTTAATTTGCTTAAGAAAAACATTTTTTGGAATTTCAAGTTTTACAGAAAAAATTCATCAGAATCTCTACTTTCTCTCTATTGTTAAGAATTATTAAAGATTTAAATTTAATTTTAATGAAGATGTTCACAATATGATTTAATTCATAGATTGGTGTAACAAGTTTTCAATGACCAAAAATAATTTTTAATTATTATTGAAAAATGATTGATAAATTGAAAGTTGATTACATTTGACATATTTAAGTTCAGTCTCAAAGACAATTCTTTTCTGTTATTACGTTAATTTTAAGATTTAAACAATAATCTCAATTTTTGATTTTAAAGTGTAAAAATCTATAAAAAATAGCACAATTTGTCTACCTATGAGTAGTAAATATAATGAATAATTTATTCTTACTAATCGTAATCTAATGTCATGAGCTTGAACAATCACTAAAAGCTCATATGTATACTGCTTCCAAAATATAAAAAATTTTTGAATGAAAATTATCTTGTTACAGTTCAAAATACTAAAAATTTGAAGTATGCAAAGAGGCTTCCTTAGATAATTTACTGAAAGTACAATTTTTGAATTAGTATGCTGCAATTTAAAATTGTAGCTTTCTTAAATCTAGTTTACAATAAGTAATTTTACAACGCTTTTGCACGCATTAGATAGAAAAATTTTCCTAGAATTTTTTAATTCTTTGAAAACAATCCATAGTAACTTTATTAAATAATATGATAAGTAATCACAAAGCCTAAAAACCAACTATAAAAGCCTTAGAAAATGTTTAGTAAACTATAAAAGCTTGTACAAATTGAAAAACTTTTTTAAATTAATTTTCAACTTTTTCCTCATTACATAGGTTAAATTAGAAATTCATTGAAGCTTCATCCGTCCACTGAGTGGGTTATTAAATTGTTCATAGTAAAAAAAAAATTTTAAAAAATATTAAAACCTAAATCTTAGATAATTTGAAGTATTAGAATTAATAATTCTTTTAACTAAAAAAAGTGTTAACAATTAAAGTACAATTTCTGCACTGTCAATATTAAAAATAATGATTACTTTCACTAAAACTTCTAGTTATATAAAATTAAAAAATCTCACTACTTATATAAGGTAAAAAATTTTACTAATTTTAAACAACTATATTCATTCGACTTTACTGCTAAAATTATATGAACTACTAAACCCTTCAATTTAGACTACTCAATATTCTTATTTACAAATTGAATAATTGATTTGTTAAATAATAAATTTTATAAAGAAATTCTCAACAATCAAACTTATAAATCAAGTGCCAATCTTAAAAAAAACACATGAATTTAGGCGATTCCTCTTTCACAATCATAACTAACCTTGCTTCACATAACCATTCTCAATTGTCTATTTTATGATATTTTTAAATTAAGATTTTTTATTCTACCTCAAATTTCTTTCATAAAAGATATGATCTGCTCTTAAGTTCTCAATTCTTTTTTAAAAATTGTCTGAGCTTTTTCATTTATTTTGATGAAAGTAAAAAACATTATTAGTTTGGTATTGTACTATGTATTTTATGCATTTTACAAATATAATTACTGATTTTATAGCAACTGATTGCTTTAGGTGAACCAAGAAATGACCATGTATTATACTTAAGTGTGAAATGCTTAAAGTAATAATTAAACCTTTATATTTTATAATAATCACAGAAATCCAAAATACGTAAATCAGTGGTACTTTTGTAGGATGTAAAGTTTAAACTAAAAACTTTGTATTGAGAGAATTTCAGCTTAGTAAATTTAAATTTTTTCCCGTCGATTTGAATTTATAATTGTACTTTTAAATTAATTTGGTACAACAATGATGTTCGAAATGTTATTATAAATGTAATGCATGTAAATAATTTTAAATAAATGCAGTATTTATTCAAAACTAATTTTTATTTTCGCCAATTTCTGAGAATAGTTTGAAAACGTGGATCAAGGAATCCGATTTTTCAAGTTTCTCAGTTTACTCTACGTTACAAACCCATGGCAGTATGCCTCAGCTCTCGCGTCCCGATTCTATTTCTACCTATTACTTATATCAGTTGTGAATTTTTCGTGTTGTCACAGGAATCCTCGAACATCGTCTTCTGCCAATAAATTGCATGTGCGCAATCCCGCCATTTCTATCTTCATCATTGATCGATTTTCATTTTTCCATATGACCTTATTTAATGAGGTTATATTATGTATACATCCTTGAAAGTGAAAATACAGTGTTAATTTTTTTAAATATTTCAAAAGTAACTAAAAATTGAAACAATTAACAGCTTTTTATTGACGTGTTGATTTAATACTAAGATACTGTCAGTTCAAAAACCAGGAATAATTATGGCACTTGCTCTACAAAGATTGAAAAAGAGATATCCATCAGTGGAAATGGAGGAATTAAAACCACCAAAAAAAAATGGAAGATTTGATGGCTTGACTGAAGAAGAAGTGGCCAAAAATACACTCAAAGATATTCTGAAGCCCAATTTGGATTTGGTCTTTGTTGGTATCAATCCTAGTCTGATGGCAGCCCACACTGGCAGGTATTACGCTGGACCTGGAAATCATTTTTATAAACTATTATATACTTCTGAATTGATTCCGCAACCCATAACTCATGAAAATGATAATATGCTTTTGCAATATAATATTGGTTTGACAAATATAGTTGCTAGAGCAACTAGATCATCAGCTGA
The DNA here is from genome assembly GCA_902732785.1 of Trichogramma evanescens. Taxonomy (NCBI): domain Eukaryota; kingdom Metazoa; phylum Arthropoda; class Insecta; order Hymenoptera; family Trichogrammatidae; genus Trichogramma; species Trichogramma evanescens. Next base: position 34,711 of record CACVKI010142155.1, on the reverse strand, counting down.
TTTGAGTAAAGCTGAAATTAGAAAAGGTGCTTTGATCGTTCAGAGTAAACTTAGACAATATGAACCAAAGATTGCTATATTTAATGGTAAATGTATTTATGAAGAATTTGCTGAAAAATATGATAAGTCTTCTTTTTGCTTTGGTTTACAACCATCTAAAGTTGGTAAAACTGCACTTTGGGTCGTTCCCTCTAGCAGTGCTAGATGCGCTAATTTTCCAAGAATGCAAGATAAGCTACATTTTTATACAGCTTTGAAAAAATATCTTGCATACTTGAAAGGTGAAATTGAAAATGTTAATCTTGAAGAATTTTCATTTGAAGGTAGATGTAAGCAAGCGATTCCTAGTACATCTAAAATGTGGAGACGTAAGGGTATTTCTGTTTTTACCAATGGAGGTAAAATAGTCAATAAAGAAACAATTTGCATGGATACTTCAGATGAAAATATCTTGGCAATGGCTATTCCAAGAAGTACAGAATTCATTGTTAAAAATGTCAAAGAAAGCGATTCAGAGAAAGATTCCAATGCAACATTTTCTCAAAGTGATAATTTACTGTCACAAATTTCTGACATAGATAGCAACAAGAATATTTCTTCCCAAGAGTTAAAGTTATCCCCCAAAAGAAAATTCAGAAGCCAAAAAGGGCCAGAAAAAAAAAAATCAGAGAAACCAACTATTGAGCCTAAAAATCGTAAAGAAACAATTGATTTTATGAGTCTTATAAAACAAAAATTAAGTAATAAAGAAGATGAATTAAGTAAAGATCAAAATATCAAAGAAAGTACTTCTAAAAAAGTAAAGTTTTCATCTAGATCCAAAGTAACATCAGGACTAAAATTTGCAAACTTGCAGTCTAATAAAACAATGAAATCCTTCAAAATCAAAACATTAGATGATGGAGAGGAAAATGAACATTAAGTAACATAATTAGTATAAAGTATTTGATTTTAAAATGAAATCAGTAAATTCATTCAAAGTTATAACTTTAATGATAAAATAGAACTTTTTACATAAAAAATATCAAATTATAGTTTTTATCAGTATTCATTAAAAAATTAAGCTTTTGAGAATTAAGTATTGTTATGAAGGTTATTTTTATAATTATAATTCTTGTAAATTATTTTTCATACCATATAGCATGAATAAAAGTTTGTATTTCATTTGGTAAAAGGTTTCAATTTATGATTTTTGAGTTCCCAAAAAAAGGAAAAAAATATGACTCAGCCATATATAAAAAAAAAAATTTCTCAATAGTTGCCCTTAATTTTTTTTTTTTTTACTAATCGTAAACGATTAATGTGCTCCATGTATTGCACAAACGTCCATTTTAATGCTAGATATGTATGACAAGGCAAAATTTTTGTTAAACCATAGTAATGGCGATAATGCATGACGAGCACAAAACTCGATAATTTTAATGATAAAAATACTCTAGTTATAAAAATTCTCATTTTGTAAAAATTTTGAATTCAAATACTCAATATAGATGCTCCATCTTCGTGTGCGTCTATTGATAGGAGAAATGTAATTACATTTATTATTACATTACATTGTCTACATTAATGTAGACGGAAAAATGGCGGGTAATTATTTGAATCGACAAATAGGAACAATTTAGCCAATAAGACTAGAAAAGGTTTAGAATTATCTAGATTATGTAGAGAAAATTTGGGCTACTTAAAGTGAACAAGTCTCTTGGTAATTTTCCCTAAAATGTATATTCATTAACTTATTAGCGATTGAAAATGAAAAAATGCGATTTTTATCATCTTTAATCCTGTATAGATACATGAAATATAATATTTTCAATGTTCCAAACGTTTTTTATTTATCTTGAAACATTACTGAATCGAGTACTGTTAGTTTTTCGAAGAAAATTTGCGTTACTTCATTTAAAATCCTTTACAACTAAATAAATATGAATTGTATAGAAAATTACGAAAAAACATTTTCTCTTTGAAATAGCCCAAATTATCTAGTAAATTGATTTAAAATAATTATCGACCATCTTCGCCTGGCAAACTACAGTTCCTTTATCAGTGGTACTATTTGAAGAGAATTCTGGAAAAAAATCCGGTCCTCATTTTTTTCGTACGTGAGCGAGGAATTCACCTTGACTATTATCTCTATAAATACGCTGGTATTTGGTCCAACGTGTAATGATTCGTAAGCAATAATCAGCGTGAGTGCGTATGTGTGTTATAGTATATTTATGTATATATATATATATATATATTCACATAAGTGGTCAAGATATTACAAGTATATATATTGTGAAGTAGACAAGCTGAGGTGATTGCCGCATTTGCCGTATAAAACGCTGCGGAATGGTAGAGAGTGAGTACATGAAGTTCAGTCTTGACGCGACCGTTGCCCGCGACACTACGTCGATCTGTCCGCTAATATAAAGTGAATTAACTGGTGCTTGTTTTACTTTGTTTTTCGAGACTTATTTTCTATCGTTGACAAGTGAGTTGATTCATGCATACAAATTATTTTGTGTTTTGAAGATTTAATAATAGCAAGTTTTATCGCACCGTTCTTAACGTTTTTACTTTGTTTTTTTATCAAATATTGCTGTGATTTTCAGTGATTAATTTTTTAACCGTGGCCTTAGCTTTCAACAAGCAAAATGGTTATAGTGTATTATTTAAATCAATTATTTAATAATCATTATCGAAAATTCAATGAAATTGATCATTTTTGAGTTTTGCACGATGCATATTGTGGTACAAAAAAAAGGTGCAAATTTTTCCTGTTACATAATTTAGTTTTTATTAAGGAAAAGAATATGATTGTACTTTCATTGATACCGTATCATTCGTTTGTGTCATGATCGAAGAGCAAGTTTGAAAATACTAATCAAAATTTTAAGGTTGAATTACAGTATCATTTATGTCATCGATTAAGACAACATAAGTCACTGTGCGATGTTTTTTCCTTATAGAAATCCGGTTTTTTCCATAGATAATTTCGAGAAATTTCGAGAGATTAATAAAATTATTGATTGAAATTGATGGGATTCATAAAAAATCACAGTTTGAATTTATTTTGCTTATGATTCATTATATGAGAAATTTTTAATCGTGCTAATGAAAAATTTCCATAAATTTCAAATGATATAATACTCTATTTTGAGTCTAAACGTATATAAATCGAACTTTAAGTTTGCAATGGCACCGATTAAGTATTTTCAATTAGTCATCGCATATGTTTTGTATTGGCTTCCTTTTTTATATATAAATGTAAATGGCATGATCAATTGATTACTGATTGTAATGCTTTTCGTAACGGTCTTTTGTATGCTTTTTAAAGTTATCGAGTGCAACCAGAACACAATGTCACATGATTTCTAGTGTTATCAATCAAAAATGATCATAGATCTCAAAAATCGAACGCACAATGTTACATCTGCTAAAAAATCATCGTTTATCGACTGTTTTAAAATAACTGCTACTCACGATGACACGTTTTGTTTTAGTTTCTTTCGGTTTATTTATATAATATATTATAACGGTCAAACTTGTGTCTTTCTTCTTTTTATCAAATTAGATACACAATATTTTTGACAATGTTGTCAACGTAGCAAAGTATTTATTAGCGATTTATTAGATCCTGCCAGTAACCTTGGCCATTTGTTAAATAAATAAAATCATATAAATGTATTGATCCTCAAAAAATTATTTCGTATATTTCGAAAATACACTGCTTATGTTGAGTCTATTGATTGTCACTCGTAGACTAAATAATAAGTATAAAATCCATTAGCATCGTTGTTTTAAACAATGACGATGTGTTTTATGTTTAAAGATCACAATAATTACCGTAGAATGACTCTCTAAGACGCAGCGTAAAATCTATGCGTTACATAGTCAAAGAACAATTTATGTCACAATATGCCAATTAGCGCCGAAAAAATGTGATGACGCGCTGCATGATTGGTTTACACATGTGACTTTGTCAATACGGTTCTACTCGTACAATACAACTTTCCTTACAACGTATTAGCAAATATAACAATCCACCGTGTTTCTTTAAAAATAGAGTCTATAAAGTGAACTAGTTTTATTAAAGTTACTAAATAATTAAACTAATAGCATCTTCCCACGTTTTTGTATTTAGTTTTTTATTTAAAACTTTATTGTCTTTCGGGGAAACCAGTTTAAGCAAAAAAATTAGTCTGTATACACGATTGAAAGTGGTCACTAAGAGAGACCTCTCACTTTCACCTTACGTTATAAGAATACAAATAGTCAACGCTACGATCTGTGGATTATCACTTTACAGTGAGTGAATGCATGCATGAATTTTTCTTGCAAAAATACGGATATTTGCAAGTGAAAGTCCATCTGCAGATATCCTCATTTTCAACAGAAATTTGAACATTAAAACGAGCACCGAAATGACGATTGCGTTGGCAATTTTAAATGCAGATTACACGGTATATCGTAGCTTGTTCGGACCAATTCGGTTATAATTAGAACAAACATATTTTTATGATGATATAATTTCTTACGTATCGTTAATAATTCGCAGCCAAGATAATGTTTGTGCATCGATAATGTACTACGAGTACTTTCAGATTCTCCATTTTATCATCATTCATTAATTATATCAATTTACCATTTAAATATGCAGAGTATATTTGAGCAGTGCTTATAAACTTTTTCACATTAAAATTTATACAAAAATTAATAATAAAACTTTGAGGAGTTTTAAAAAAATTATAAGCATCATTTATAACTGCACTTTCAATGCAATTTATATAAATATTATATAATTCATCTTAATCAATTGTGAAAAATTACTATGATAATTGTATTAAGTCAAATATTCTTTTAAAACTTTTACATTATCGTGAGTTTTCAAAAAATGTGAATAACAACTTTATTACGTTTATATTCTAACTTCACGTCTTATTATTTAATATTATGCAAACATATGCTTCGTCAATCAAACAATAGGGTCATTGTCATACACAGATTCATTATAATTTTTCCAAGTTTCAAAGGATAAGTAAAACAATAGATAAAACACGTTTATTTCAAGCGAAAAATTGAAGCAAAGAAAAGCCGTACTTAAGAGCCATAATCGTATGAATCTGTGTTAATTCATGTTGTCAGTGTATTAAAATGCGCTCGTCTTTATGTTGTAAAAAGGGACACCGACACTGCTCACTTGTGAAGCGATCGATCTGAGAACGAGGTTACATGCCTTATTCTAATGTAGATTCAACAAACTTATATATACCAATTACTTCATTAAATTGATATCCAACTACAGCTGTGGTTCATTCGACGCATAACATAGAATATATTATGCAAAATATAGAGAGAATATTTTCAAAATCAGAGAAATCATGCGATCAAACATTTTTATAATGAAGATGATGTAATGCAAGCGGATGCGATGCTCGCTCGCATATAATGATTGATGCAATATAATATTTGATTTACAGTAGTTTTGTATGTCGAACGATAAATATGTTTCGCAATTCTTCCTCAAAGACACACTACTCTTTGTGTGCGAATAAATTATTACTACTTGAGCTCATTGTTAACTTTGTATAAAGCTTTGTATAAGTTTGAGCCAAGCTATCCTTATTAGTGAACTTTTTGGAAACTTTTATGCTATGCGATAATTCTATTGAAACTCCGAGAACGCAAGCACAGAATGTCATTAAATTTAGTAAACCAAGTGTCAATTACAGAAACAACTAAACTCTTCATAGTTGCATAATTTTTTTTCTGTCATTTGTACTAACTAATCACATTTTTTCCTTTTACAGCATGATAGGTATATCCTGCAGCAGCATAGGTGTCGCCCTGTTTCTGCTCTCGGTGGTAATCTGCACAATCAGTGAAGCCGCCCGGTACCATGCCAAACACACGATATTCGTCTTATCGAGCGCGATATGGGCCACATGTCCGATTCCGCTGATGTTTTTCAGAATGCGCGATTGGAGAAACGCACTGTGAGTATCAAAACCAAACCTTCTTTTGTATTCTCATTGCTCACGTGGGCTTTTCATATTATATACTTGCCTCGTTATCATCTGTTTTTCGCGTTGCAGAATACCAGCCTGGGGTGCGCGTCAAACTGGAAAATTAATCGGAATCAATTACAAAATTCGGGGCAAAGAGAACATCGTCAAAGACTCGGGTGCAGTCGTACTCATTAATCATCAGAGTAATCTCGATCTTTGTGGTAAGTGTATGCTCTTGAATCATATTGTTTTTGTCAACTCAAGATAAGTACTGTGAATCAATGATTCATTAAGGTTGCGTGCTATTTTTACGAGATTTACAAAAATGACTGTTTGATTTTTTAGTGCTTGCGGAACTATGGCCCGTAATGGAAAGATGCACAGTTATATCGAAGAAAGAAGTTATGTACTTTGGCACATTTGGACTGGCGAGTTGGCTTTGGGGCACGATTTTTATTGACCGAAACAATAAGAAAGAAGCTCAATCAGCCGTTAATTCAACAGCCGAGATCATTAAAAAAAGAAAGGTAACAGAATAAATTAAAAATTCTATTTTATTGTTTAATTTTATAATTATTACATTTTTATGCATTTTTATGTTTAGGCAAGAGTACTCATTTATCCAGAAGGGAAAAGATATGGTGGACCAGAATTATTGCCATTTAAAAAAGGTGGATTCCACGTAGCCATCGATTCTCAAATGCCTATCCAACCAGTAGTTGTGTCAAGATACTACTTCATAAATTCAAAATTGAAAAAATTCGATTCTGGTAAGCTCGATTTTCCATGAATTATTTAGTCAAACTTCTATCCAGCATCGAAGCTTCATAAATAAAATTGAACATACTCATTTCTTAAACGAATAATTTACAGTTTTCAAATCATCTTTTCACGTAAAGAATTGTGCCTTTACACCTGTTAGGCGCAAGTGACATAAATTTTTAACGAGCCTATAGACACACCAGTTATATCTTAAGTGGCAATTGTACGAATACGGAATTTTGATTGATTTGTCAAGCTTGATATTAATAGCGATTTGAACTCTTACACGATCAAACAATTTTCATTTCTTTGTAAATATGTAGACTTGTCCTATAAGTTTTTTTATTACTTACGATGACTCACGAAAACGATGAATTTTTTATAGGTACGAGTTACATCACAATTTTACCCCCAATACCGACGGAAGGTTTGACAAAAGAAGATATGCCTAAGTTGATAGATGAAGCTTATGAGAAAATGAACAAAGTTTATCAAGAATCAACACAGGAGGCTTTATCTGTTCACATGGAGGCTTTAAAGATTCAGTAGTCTTATATGAAGAATACGATTTTGTGTGGTACTCTTGGTCGTGTACATGATTCATAAATGCAGTGCGCGTTCATGTGTAAAATTTAAATAGTTTTTCATGTAATTTTATAGATTTTTAGACTATGATTTTTAGATAACATTATATAGTTCTAACTCAGTGCTTGTTCAGGATTAGATACTGATTTAACGTTGATATTTTTTTTCCATCGTTGTGGCTTTTAAAATAGCTGTTATACTTCGACTATTTGATGTTTCTTGAATTTGACGAAATTAATTTAACGTGCCATTTACGGACAATTTTTTAAAGACTTTTATCACATTTTTTAAACTAGTATTACATACAAATGCTTACTTTTTCCTTGTTCATGAAATTTGGGATACTGTAAGATAAAGAACTGTTATTAAATGTATAGAAAGCACAAGCACTATTAAGGTAGAGTATATAATGTACTTTTTTAATGTGATATTAGGGTCAGGTATTAATAATCAGCTCATTTTTTATAAGTATCAAGGAATATCACAAAGTAAAAACTCACGATCTTATAAAAATAACGAATAGAAAAACTATTAATTATTAAGAGACTGCGTTTTATCATATGTTTTACAGATAATTTAGGATTTAAAACGTTACAGATATAATTTTTTTAAGCAGTATAAAGTAGAATTTTATAAACTTGTTATATAATATGTAAGTACGCACTTATTGCTCTTTTCATTCCGATAACGTGATTGTTTGATTATCGAAGCCTATAAATACCAAAAAGTGCCATTCCATACTAAGCAAATGAATTTCATTTTTGCTCAGATGTACTAATGTAAAAATAAAACGATACGTTTTATCATGTTTAAATATCGCTATAATCGATAAACTTGTTTTCATCAAAAAATATAATTAACGAACAGATAAATGAAAACATGTGATAGTAGATACAGGACTCTGTATCGAATTTTTTGTATTTATCATTTACATATAATTTCAAACGATTTTAAGTGTCGAATAAAAAAAGATTGAAAATATTGTTATTTTTCAAACGAGCCATCAACGTATTTTTCTCTCTTACTTTTTTTATTATTGTTACAATCGAAAACATTAGCGCACAAATGAGCCATTTTTCAATCAGAGGGTCAATGCTTAAATTCTGAATTTTAATACTTTTGTTTCCATCTCTGAAAAATTCTTGATACAGATGATTTTTCGTTATTTTCATATGATAGCGCTTCTGAAGATTTTGTTGACATCTTTGCAGCATAGGATTTTTTAACCCTTGGATAACTTTTTTTGCTATTATCGGATTCTTCATCGATATACTCGTGCGAGTAACTTTTAGCAGTTGCAGTTAAATATTTTTGTTCAAGTTTTTTTACTTTTGATTGCATATCATCGTCGCTTATTAATTTATAATCAAACGATGAATTTTCATTATCGTTTGATGATTTGGCTTTTGTTTTATTAGAAAATTCCGCTATTAATCTTATATGTTTTTGATTCTTTATGTTTTTGTTAAGAGATGACTTTTTGAAATCCTTCTTTGAAGACGTATTTTCGGTATCCAAATTACTCAATTTTTTCGAGATAATAGTTTTACTCATCTTAGGAAATTTATTTTCTATCGGGGCTAAATTATTATTTGCACACGTACAATTATTAGAACAGCCGCCTTTTTGCCTTTCAAAAATTGACGTGGATTTTTTCTTTTTTTGTTTATTCTCTTCTAAATATTGGCAATCTTTTTCGCATCCATTTTGTTTTGATTTGTATTTTTTATAAAATTTTGAATTTTTCGTCTGAAAATCTCGTCTTTTATTTTGTGGTGCACAATTTTTTAAGGCATTCACTAATTCACAAACGTCAATTACTTGCTCTGTATATCTTCTCGTTTGCACTGAACGATGATTACTCGCCAACTAAAATTCAAGGTGTAATTAAGCATTCGAAGAATTCAATACTTTGAAATATAAAATGTCATACTTGTTCATTTTTTTCATCCACGGCATTTTCAATACCGGTTTTCGGTTTCATTGCGCTAAATATTTCTATTTTTTGTTTGTAATGCTTTGGAGAATCATTGATGGCACCAATTTTTTTTCTTTCTAATTTTTTAAAATCATTACTTACTTCAAGTGGATTGACATCATTCTCTTCTTTTGTTGGATGACTTTTATGAAACAAATTTAACCTTCTAAGCAGATTGGATTTTAAATTATTTTTATTTTTAAAATTTTGTTCGACAGTTTTGATCGGTACATTTTCACCATTACTATTGTTGGATTTTAATATATCTACTTCATATTGCAATTCATGGACGATTTTTGAAAGGGTGCGAATTTGTTGAACCAAGTAAATTAATCGGTCATTGTCACGTGTATTTTCTGAATTTAACATGTTTAACACTTGCCTTTATTTATCGGAATCATAACGAAAGCTTGTGCTTATCGGTGAAATTTTGCTATCCGCTTACTTCATTAAATAACCGATCGTACAATAGGTAATTTTTCAAATTAAATTCAATAAAATCGAAATAAAGATTGAATAGACCATTTATCAAAGAAAAACGTATTCACCTCTTTGAAAAATGAGAATTTATTTTGTTCGTCGTTCAACGAATTAATACAAGTAATATCATTTGTACTAAACACCGATTTATTTCATAGTAATGCTAATTTAATGAGTTGTCAATTTTAGGATCATAAAATAATTTTGTCTTCTGAGTCATTGAGTAAATTTTTTAGTACATTTTGGCACTACGTTTGGGTATTCATTTCATATTCGATTCGTAATTTTTTTTTCTTTTTTCTCTCTCGTCTGACACCTTCTTAGAAGGGCCTGCAGGGGGCTTAGAGCCCGTGCGCAGGAAGAGATACTACTTACCCCCCTCCCTACTAAATGATTTAAATCAATGTATGTACACTGTAAAAGACTTCTTCAATAATAATTGCTTCTGTATCTAAAAATTTGGTATTACAGTCTGTATTAGTTGAGGTTAAAATTGATACGTATTTGCTTACAAATGACATCAAAAGTCAAAATTATTATAAAAAATTACCACAAAAATTCAAAATTTATTGTACGAATATATAAATACGCTGATTGGGATTGTGCAACTGTCGAGAATGATGAATAAATATATCTGGGTATAAACTTACGATCAAATTTTTTAATATGTTTTATTTAATAATAATTCAAATTTTTGTTAAGTAAGATATAAAAAGTTCAAAGTTTTGAAGTATGATGAATTGGCAGATTGTTTTGGCTCATGCCTCTTTGAACTGGTCGAATTACAGATAAGCCTTATCTATAATACTGTCAGTTTCATCATAGGTTGCAAAAAAACACATTGACATTCAAACGATTTGATATCATACATTAATGGAATAATAAATTAACTCTACTGCAAGTAAAACCAAAGTACTTTTTCTCAGAGATTAAAGTTACTATGTAAAATAATAGCATTCATGCAAATAGGGAATGTGGCATCACAAAAATACGTAATGATGTCGATAAATTTAATTTAAAAAACATGGATTGAACCCTGTCTCGCTTTAGCCACTCTATTGCTCGCTTTACATCATTCAACGAAAGTGTAACAGTGAAAATGTATACAGCGTAATTTTTTCAGTACATCAAAATTATAATATCAATTTAACTACGCAATAAATTACATTTAAACTAAGTTCTATATTTATTTTCGATTAAAGTACAATTACAAAAATTACATCTAATTGAATAAAATTCTTATTCAAAAGTTTGTTTCATCGACGGAATTGATTGTTGTCTTGGACAGTATAACAGATTTTAGGCATGATCATTATTATTATTTTATACAACTACATTAATACCTATATCGCGATGACATTTTGCTCTATATGCAAAAAACAAAGTGCATCTAAAATAGATACACATACATGATGTAAGTCACTTTCGGTGCAAATGAACAATGTGAAGAGACATTTAAAGTTTCGTTTGTTCTGGAATAAATCATGTGTCAATTGATTTTTGTTTTTTTATATAATATGTGTAATATATATGTACAATTTTTAAAGTTCATTATAGCAGATAATACCGAAATGATTCTGGCTTTATTACTTGCTTTGTCACAAAAAATATGATTACTTCTTTGTAATGTCTATGCAACAGTGTTGCCCACAGCCTTTGCACAGTCATTACACTATTACACTCGCTGTACAGAAATGTATTTTCCAGTGAATGAAAAAAATGATTCTCAGTTTAGACGCCCTGGTGCAGGTCTGTCGGGAATTCGCGGGGGAACATTGGGTACCACTCGCCTGAAAATCAACAATTACATGATAAGTATGTTATTGATTTAAAATTAAGACTATTGTGTTATAAAAAGTTTGCTCGCTGAGCTTATTCGACGAGATAAATATGATTTTTCAAATGCAATATAATTATTGAAATTTTTGAATATCAACTTTATCTCGTCGTGAGTGATACTTTTTGAACAAAACAGAAGCATGAAACAAATGGGCTTAAACATAACAATGGAGTTTTCACAAATAGTGCAGGGTTGGATTATAATTATTGAATTATGAAATTAATCAATAATTTTTATTACTAATTAATAAAAATGAGTCAAATCTACTTGAAAATAAAATCGAAGAAAATAATAATAAAACCATTTTTAATTAAGATATTGAACTTTTACTCACACTCCACCTCTACAGCCGATTTATTCATGACATCAAATACGTATGAGCATAATTTAAAATTTCGTAAAATTAAAATTTTAACAATATTTTAATTTATTCGAGCAAATTCGAATAAATTAAAAGAAAAGTATAGCCACCTCCGTGAAAAGGCTTAGATATATACAACAATAATATTGTTAAAAATCAGTTGGGTTGAAGAATAAAAAACAAAAGCAAAAAGCAGTAAAGAATCATAACAAGTTAAGAAAAATAAATCTAAATTCTCACAAACGGATTATTTAAATGGAAATTTTTGGGATAAATTATCCAGGTAATGAATAATAATTCGGACAACAGGCACACATCGAGCAAAATTCACAAATACTTTTCATTCAACTGAACGATTAAGATCAAAATTAAGTACTCAATGATCAATAGAAAATTGCGTACTAATGCGTACCCGTAGATCCGGTTTTCACTTAAAAAATTTGATTTTTTTGTTGTTAATCTTATTTTCATTCATATATTCTATGATAACATGTTATTTTCTATATACACATTTATATTGCAATAAATAGTGGGTTGTTGCATGTGTTATGAGTGTTATTTTTTTCATATGTATGTACCTTTCTTGCGCGCATAAATAACACAGTTCAATCGTTTATAAATCGTATTTTCAATGTGTGTGAAAGTCGCTGTTGCAGTTCACTTGTACAGATACATATTATCTGGTATTATGTAGTCTTTATTTATTTGATTTAGTTGTTTTAGATTTCTGAAAATGTTTTATTCTCAGCACTTTTATAAAGTATCGTCTGTGGCATGAGATTCATAATTAAATATTACTCAGCAGTGTTTACCAGTGTATTCGATCATATAAGAGCTTATTATTGATAAATCATAACAACTCATTATCGAAATTTTATTTGATTGATGTAGACACGAAAAAATATTTGAACTCGACAAAGATGAATTTATACTTATTTGAGCAAAATAGGTAGGAGAGATAAACGAACTCATCTTCTTTAGATATATTGAATCCAAAGGGTATATTTCAGGTTTTTATAATTCTTAATGATTCGCATGGAAAAAATCTTTCTTCTATCATATGTAGTGATATTCGATTTTTGAAAAGAAAGTTTTCTAATACTTTTTATCGAGTTGATTGATTAATTGATATTAATTTCTCTTGAGCTTATTTTACTTTATAGAATCATCACAAACATTCGAATTTCGTCTGGTTCGATCGTTAATTACACTTATATAAGTCAACGTGTATTGTACAATAAATTTATTAGCATTGCAATTGCAACTATAATTATAGGATCCTTTTTCAATAAGGCTGTTTTTTTCTTAAGGATGAAGGAATTTTTCAATGTGTATTCAACATGATCGAGCTTTTATAATCTTTTCTTATCACTTGTAGAATATCTCATCTCTTTTAACGAGCTATGCAGACTTTTTAGAAGTTTAAAATTTTCCTTTTTAGTATTTTTGTTTGTACCACACTAATCTCTTAGTATGCGTGGATTTTGTTAACTTGTTTTGTATCTTAAAATGTATGCTTCGTGATTTTGCATGTGCTGAACAGGCTTACTATAACACGGTGCATTAATTTTTTTGTCGTTGACAAAACGGTATATGAATTTTTCACATATTATATTAATCAAATCTGGATACAAAATTGCCTAGTTAATCGTAATCTTATGCAAAATTTGGAGCCAATTGGAAGAAAACATTTTGAATGGAAGTTTATAGAAATGAAAGTTTTGCAGTATATTTTTCTCTACAAACTTGGCAATTATTATAATCTGGAACAATATTCATCAGTATAATTTTTTTTATCGATTAACAGTGCTTTTATGATCTAAAATCTATACTATTATAATTACTCTTTATTATAATCTGTTTTATGCCGCCGTCGATGCAATTAAGCCCTATTTATGCTATATATCACATCCTATTTCTGAGAACATATTTTTGTCAACTTCAATATTATTTATTTTTCATAATAGCTACGTATTTATGCATATTCAACAACTTCATTATAAGTTTAAAATTTTAAAACGATAAGACAAAAAATGTATCAAATTTTAAGTTGCCTTTACTTTTAATTCACTATTTTCTCAAAAAATTATGGAATTTGCTTCAATTACTCATTGAAACATTACTTCATGAAAACGATAAAAATTTTGGACAAAAATTATCGTCCTAACTATTTAGTTAAGTAGGTTCCTTCATCATAATTTGTGACATTTTACACATTTTAACGCGTTCGTAAAATTCACGGCATTTTTTTAAATATTTTATATATATATATATTTTTTATAATAGGCGTTATATGTAATGCGAATGATGTGCAGCATGTGTCGATATATATATATATATCAAAGATGAGATTTTTCGTCCTTAATGTTATGCTCAATAAGCCAGTATCTTCTATTGATCTCTAGTCACTGCTTATGTTTTAGTTTTTGAGAAAATGTTTACTTCATAGGCAAATGTTTTAAGTTATAATGAATGTATAAGTATGATCCTTTCCAGAAAACGGCACATTCACAAAAAAGAAACAAGTCACACGTTGAGTAAAATAGGATTTTAAAAACAGCATGACATTTCGTTGATTTTACTATAATATATTTCACATTATTTTGTTGGTTTCTGTTGTACCAAATACACAACTCGTCGATATTATTTGTTAATGCACTTTAAATTGCACGAAGAAAAATTGGTCTGGTAAAAGACAATGAAAAAAAATTGTCTCTAATATCCAATAAAACTTTTTCATATTGACAATAAGCAATGGAATTAAAACTATATATCGAGGTACTATTGAAAAAATCAACAGTTCCTCCCTAAATTACTCTTTGTTCTACAAAAATGCTCAAATTTAAAAAACACTTAAAGGGAAACAAAAATTGCATAAAACCTATACTTTTCACCATGCAAGATCTTTCTTTAACATGTTACGTTGAAAATAACAAAATTTTTTAATTTTGCTAAGAAGTATTGAAAGAATCATTTGGAAGCCAATTTCAAACAGCAAATATTACTTCAATATTTTTCTTCGTATCACTTTTAAACGATTTCACGCAAAATCATATTGTTTCGTTACTGTTTTTGATGTAGCGCAGAAGCGAGTACGCGTGTAGTGTAGGGCAAAAGAAAAATTATGATAGACATTTAAAATTTGTTCTTTAGTAAAAGCAAAAAATGTCGACATATAGTGTTTTTAAATTTTATATATGTGGAAATCGGCCCGCGACATTATTGTAATTATTTTTTTCATACTTCATTATTTTGTTCATTTCAATGTATAAATAGATACAATACATTATTTTGCAACGAGTAAGCGATCTTGTACACACACACATTAGCCTTAACAATGAAACGATGAAACCACACACATTTCTCATAACTTAACCACCACCTTTATACTTATATATCATATATTATATTATACTCTTTAAACGTTTGAATAGTTTGTACGCATGTTTCGTACGAATAGAACCATGATGCAGTCAATGCTTCATGAATATATAAATTGATTAAATATAATATGTGCTTTTACGACCCATCACCTTAGTTTACTCCAGAACATTGATTTTATTCATTTCCTATCTCGATTCCAACATTTTTTCGAAAAGTTTTTTCTTCTGTTAAAAGGTCATTATTTTCATTACACAAGTATGGCTTAGTTATAATCTTCTCAAGTTAAAATGGACAATAAATAAAATTATAAAATTAAAGCAATATATGATTTATATCTTGAAACAAAAGTTCAAAGTATATTTCAAAAATCAAATGGAAAGCTGATATGTTCGAGTTTTTCTTATTACCAAAAAAAAATAATAATTAATTTTTGATAACTTCGATAAATGAAGATTATCCATTCTTTGCAAATTCTTATTTTTGAATAATTCTATAATTGACTTTTTAGTTATTTTAAATCAAGAATGAAACTTAATCGCGAAAATAGTTGCAATAACGTGTTACTTTTCGTAATAGTAAATTAATTATTGTAAAGAAGTAGCTCTATATTTACGATACCGCACATAATACAGTTTTTGGAATATTGTATTCGTTAAATACTTTGCATGTTTGATTAAAAATTTACCGATTCATATAGCTTAGGTGTTAGTTGAAAAACTTGAAAGTATCATTTGTTATAGAATCACAAAATAACAAAGAAACGTCTTGCGGAAATAGAAGTTCCTGAGGAAATAAACCAAGTGAGAAAATGCGATAAAATACTGTTAATCGTATGTTTAAATGCATAAAAGCAATTTTAACTATCGGGACTGTTTTGCTTTTTTTCAAAAATATTCAGGAGCAATATTTTACCCTTGAAAACTTCGTTAATTGTCCGTTTTTCCATTTCAACACTTATCCTTAATATAGCATAAATACAACGCAATGTAAGAAAATAGTGTACATGAAGTATACCAAATGAGATAAGAAAAATTAAATTAAATAGTTATAATATAAATAAAGAATGTAAGAGTAATAATTTACAATTTCATCTTGAAAGCATCCATTAGCTCATTGGCAGCGGCATTAACAGCAGCCTGTGTCGCTGCCTGTGTCATCCGTTGCTGAAGACCAGCTCCGATGCCGCCACCACCTCCGCGACTAAACACATACGGACACACGTATGACGAGATTTATTATAAAAGTAACAATTTGAAATATTATTTCTTTCTCTCTAATACTTTTTTCCATACATTACGATTTATGAAAAGCGCAAAAGATATATACGTAGAATTAAATTTTATGAGAGTATTTAAATAAGGAATCACAGTACTGATTTCTTGAACGTCAAAGATAGTAATAAATTTCAAAAATATTCATAAATCATTTATATTGTTTTGAAAAATGATTTATAGTTTTACATCACTCGCCCTTACACTAACATATACTAAATTGAAAAATAAATATAAATTGGTATCAAGTTTTCTAATAAATGGACAACTTAATAATCATTGATAGAAAATCTTTTCACTAATTTTCGTAAAATATAAATAAAATATTGTCTTCAAGATTTCAGTCCTGCGTTCTTTTTTAAGCATTTTCATTAAATAAAAAGTCTAGTTTTTTTTATGTAGGTATTGCCTTCATTTCTTAAATAAATGTAATGAATTTTGATTACATCAAGATAATCTCGTCAAAAATATCTTTGATAAAATCAAATAATTTCAATTATTTCAAATTCTTTTAAAAATTAAGGATGAAACAACTTGGTGGTAGTTTCATTTTTAATAATAGATTACCGATACTATCGGATCATTTAAATATTTCTTTTTTTAATTATTCAAAATTATGCAGGCACCGACACGTCTTCATCACGCAGCTTTTTTAAAACGATCACTCTATATTCATTTCATACCCTTATAATGAATGATTTGACATGAAGAACACAAATGAAATAGCAAGTAAAACAAATATTTCCATAAAAGTTAAAATACAATATTCGATGTTCGATTGTACTATATTCTTGATATATACACATACATTCAAGTTTTTTAGACTCAGTCGGACGATGAAAAAATTACCGTCTTATCAACACCGTAACCTTCATCCTCAAACTCGCAATTTTAGTTAACTTTATTAAATTTTTTAAAGAAAAAATTGCTGAGATATTTTATTTTTATTATATATTTCAATGAAATGTCATGCTGTTAAAAAGCGTTAGGTGTTGCATCGTGTGATATACAAGCTCAAAAAGATTTCTCAACTAAGTTCTTATTTTTAATAATTATATACATGGCTATCATATACAACGTGTGAGTTGTATGATGATAATTATTTCTCTCATATGTAAAATATGGGTGAATTTACGAGATAATGATACTTTTTGCCGAAATTTTTTTTCTCGAAACATTCAAGCACTTTAAATCGGAAAGTGCAAATTTTTCATAGAGTTTCTCAAATGTTGCCATCAGATGAAGAAAATTCCACAAAAATTAAATAATAATTGATTGGATAGGGGTGTGCGGTTCTCTAACAGATAAAAGACAATCGAGATTAGATTACTATTATAGGTTTCAGGCTACTTGCTGTACGCATAAGAACTTTATTTTCGCAGAGCTCTCAATTTCTCAAGACACTTTGTACTTGTTTCTTTTTTTGTTTTAAAAAAAGAAATTGAAGCTCCACAAATTGTTTTTATTTTCTAACGTGATGCTAGCTAACAGACAAAACACGCGAGTATATAGAATTTATGATTATTTGACAACTCTTAAAAAATACAATTACTTGGACCTCTCAAACAAGCAGGTGCATAATCGTTACTTTGAATAAATATATACGTATATTATATGCATTGAGATGTGAAGAAATGCAAACGTGTTGAATGATTTATCATGAATAACATCATCAATTATTCGAACATACATTTCATTATGCTCTCGTAAAGTTAGCGGAAAATCGCACGATATGTGTATATTGAATGCGTATTATACCATTCGTTGCTGAATTGTAGCGCACACCCCGAATCGACAATGACAACGAAATATTGTGATTTTTCTCATTACACTTAAGTATTTGCAGCCAAAAATAAAACACTTATGTGGCCGAAATGTTATATCGTTTCTTTTGTTTTTTTAAATGCGATTATTTTTGGTTTTATTTTTATCAGTTAGATGCAACGAATATTATATGGATTAGTAGCAATTAGGTGTATTAGTGCGTAGACTTATTGTCGGCGCCTGCAATAAAAAGTATAGTTAGCACCAAAAAACTTGTAAGTTGTATTTTAATAAATTCAAAGACAATGTAAAAATCTACGGACTATAAATGTTATTATACTTCATCGAAAATATTTAATTGATTTCTAAGAAAAATTATAAGTGAATGATTGTGCTGAATGGTACTTTTTGAATCTGCTTATCAAAAAAACATTAAAGACTGTAAACACGCTCAAAAAACGTTATGTGACATATTGCCATTAATTTCTTAAAATAAATCAAGAACTAATTGATTCATCATTCAATTGACTATTCTTTTAAACTTTTTGTTAGTGAACATTATGACGATTTTAAGAATACAATGGCCTAATGTTAAGTGATTTTCACCACCATAGAAAATTTGACTTTATCAATTGACGACAAAGAAATTAAAGTCATAATATCACAAAGGTGAACTTACGAAGGTATGAGAGGAGGTGGTAGTCCTCCACCCGGGGCACCACGTCCGGGCGGCGGTGCACCAGGTCCAGGTCTGTTAGGAATCGCCGGTGCGGGTCTACCACCACCTCCTGGCACTGGTGGTGGAGCTCGCGAGCTGGCTGGTGGTGGTGCCTGATTTCTTGGACGACTACCTGGGCCACCCGGTGATGGTGGTGATAGCCTATTAAATAAAATTTTAATTAAATAAGATTTTTTTTGGAATTCAAGTAATGTATGTATTACATTTTTTTATCAATCAATTAAACGGTGCATCCGTTTACATGCAAACTTAAGTAATGTGAGAATTGAAATAAGCAGGTGCTTTCTAAAATTCAAATAATAATCTTACCCAAGGCTGAAGATTCAAATTGTTTCAGAGAAAAGCAGAGTAGAAAAGTTGCATAAAAATGAAAAAATTAGTGAAAAGGCTGAAAAAATGGTTAAAGAAGTAAAGGGTGAATTCTTTTACCTTGGATTTTCGTTGGTTGCTAACCAATCATTTTTAACGGGTGGCGGTACAGGTGTTGTAACAGTAGCCATTGAAACATCACCAATAATTCTAAGAGCCTCTTTGCAAGCATGGTACATGCGAAGCATCTCTTCGCGTTTTTGAGCTTCTTCTGGAGATTCTTCCATCATAGAAGACTGCAAAGGTTAAATATGAAAAAATAAATTTAATAAATTATAACATTTTTTCGTAGCATTGAAGATTCAATAAAACATACCTGATCTCCACTGGCATACAAATGAGCTAAGAGTTCACCATTGATGAAGTCTTTGGCATTGTTTATGATGAGATGCATAATAGTTTTTGGAACTAAATCTCGAGTGGTCTTTGTAACGATCTTCATGTAAGAGTCAACCAAGTTTCTGATGGTCTCCACTTGCCTTTCCAGTTGTGGATCCATGGAAGATTGTGGTTCACTTCCACCCTAAGAAATAATGAATATGAAACTTTCGGAGATTAATATTTTTTTATCAAAAAAGTCAACTAATCAAAAAGAGAAATAATCTTAAAATATAATGAATTTATACTTAATTATGAGTGAAAATATAATTTTCAATTTTTAATTAATTTAATTATTTTATTTTTAAGGAAATATTTGCTTCTGCGTTAATTTAAATAAACTCAATCTTACTCAATTTTAAATTAGTTGACCTTGACAATTAATTCAAAAACATCAATGCAATGATGAATGATCTATTCATAAATCACTTCACAAAGGCGGACTACATAAAAATTGTCACTAAATTAGCTGAAAATTTATACGAAAAGTAGCTACAAATCTGAAAATTGTTTTTATTGTATAATTATACATATACATTTATTATCGTGTTGATGAACGATGAACTGTGCTAAATGCATGTGCAGTTAATACTTTATGGTATTATTGTCTGTCAATTGTAAGGTGTGAAATATAAAAATGTCTTGAAAAATATTTCAAAAGCTACCGATCTGTACGAACCTCATATCCCTCCTTTAGATGATACAAGTTAAAAAAATAAAGACGAATATTGGATTAATAAAATGCTAAAGTCTTGTACACTCGGTGTTAAAATCATAAACCATCAAATTGTTTCAGGTATAAAAACAAGGTGGAGTTTAAAGAATGTACGAGATTTGAAATAAAGATAATTTTTCTCAATTAGTTTAGTAAATTAAACCAAAGCTTGATTATTTATCAAACAAAATGAAATAAAATCATTTTTAGTTACTTTGATATTCCGCATCAGATCCTATAATATGTAAATAAGAAAATAATATTATCACTGCATGATAATTCATCGTTTTTAGCATCAGTACAATAATTAATCATTACACTTTCTTAATAAAAATTTTTAATGTTATTAAAATTAATACGTTTAAAAATTTTATTCCGGTGCATTTACTTGCTGAAAAATAGTCGAAACAGATAAAAATAAAATAAACTTACTTCTCCATCACCGTTAGCTTGTTCTGTAGATTTTTCAGGGTATACTCCAGCACGCAGGAAGGAAGCCTTCCATGAGTCGACATCATCCTGTGTTTCGCAGCTCAACTCGAGTTGTTTGTAATCTTTGTAAACGTTTCTACCCTCAGGATTGAAGAGCGCAAAAAGGTGACGACGTGACATGAATCCCTGCTCGAGATCACGCAATTTCAAACCATCCAATGGTAACATGTACTTTTTTTCTCGCTCCTGCAAAAAAAAGAAAAAAAGTAGGAAAGTAAAGTTTATCTTATTTCAAATGCAAAATTGAAGCACAAGTAACTTAAAGTTATCAAATGTACCTCTTCATCCTTGAACCATGAAATGCTTTCGGAGGTCAAAACGAACCAGTAATCCTTTGAGCCTCCCTTCATAATACCGAGATTATGTATGCACATGTAGCCTTTGCGAATGACTTGATTACCAAGAGTGTGTCTGCCAGCCTTTACGGCGTTCTCCGAAGATTGTTGAGCACTGCAACAGAAAGAACGTTACCAACCATGAAAATTCACTGCTTTTGTATGATAAGAAAAATTTAAATATGTTATAACGGATGCTTTGTTTTTTTATTTTGAGAAAATAAATTAATAAGAAAATATAAGGTCGATCAAATGCGACTGCTGCGATCTTTCAAATACACAATTATAAATGTAAGCTCAAAAATAGCAATCATATATAATAATAATTGAAAAACTTAGATAAAAATGAACACACGCACGCACGCGTTCGTAGTTCAATATTCTAATGATATATAATTTTTTTTTATTTATATATGTTTGCATTTAGCGATAGTAGGAGTAGAATATAGCCAGATACATAATGGGGCTGTATGCGAATCTATGAAAGGCCAATTATGTATCGGACCGTCATAACGAATTGCTACATGCCATAAAGCTGCATTAAAGCTTTATCAGACCACACTCGAAAGATCATGTAGAGTTTTTTGACTTACAGAATTGTATTTTGTAACTCTCAGTTTAATTTTTTCGTATTTTTTAATCATTCATTAAGCCCATTAGATTTATGGATATTTTTATCAATGATTTTTTTAGTGCCGTATGACATAGCAATGCAGTAGTATTAATTTTATTATTGCAAGCTCAACAAATTAATTTTTTTTCATGGTTAACTTTATTTATCTTGAAATGATTTTATGGACTTTTTATATAATCATTAATATTTCAAGAACGAAAATAAAACTTTTGACTAAAAAGCAGTTATGTGTGTATTGTGTTTGAGAAAGGATTATACTTCTCTAAGTTTTAAATTATAATTCAAATACGTACGTGCTTGATTATCATATATAAATATCGAAAGCAGAAATTTTACATATTTATACTTAATAGGTAAATAGTATATTGTTGTACTTATTTGAAATAAATATAGTGCTTTCGATATTCCGAGTGTAGGATTTGGGAGAAAAAAGGTAAGTAAATCATTCAAATGAAAAAATGTAATGTACACCTAAGCTGCACAAAATGTAATATAATATAATAAACACGCATAATGCGAAAATTTGTAAACTCAGGATAAATGAAAATGAATCAAAATATATATAGGATAAAAAAAGAGTGTGTGATATTAAATAAAAGTAATGGTCTAAAAATAACGAGATCTGAAATACCTAACCACTATAAATGTAAAACGCAAATTTACTAGGTATATAAATCAAACAAATGTTTAACAACTCATAAGGAAACTCATCATACATCTTATAAAAAGATATCATTGGTGAATATTTTTTTAATCTCAAAATTGATAATAATTAAAGAATAATCATTTGGAAAAATGAAAATAAATTAACTAGAATTGGAATAATCAGCCAATTATTTTAATTGAAGGAATATATATATATATACATAAGTGTTTTTGAGTATAATGAGAGGTGAAGTCATATGTATGCAAAAACCAAACAAAGGTTCAAAATTAAAGATATATTGCAATGAAAAACTTTCCGACTTTTGATGCACGTTTAATCGGCTCTCTTACCTTGCATTATGGCTACTGGCTGCCGCGCTGCCGGTGTAATTAAATCATTGTTTTTATTTGTGAAGTACAACATGGGCAATGAAAATAGAAAGATTGACATGATAAAGTGAGACAATGATCAGTGAAAAAGACACGATGATTTATGTATATTTTATAATCAAAGTCCCGATTGATTAAGCATGAATATCATCATATGCTGCTTAAAAGATTTTTCAGAAAAAGAAGAGTTTTTATTGTTTCTCAACAATTTTGAATTTATCTCGTGTTCTTTTTCTGGACTGAGGATGTTTTAATATTTCATTATACATATAATATTGCTTAATTTCGATGCATGGGCTTATTACCTTTGTATTTACATTTTCTAATTCATAATAATTGTTTAAATATTTAAATATCATAAAAGAACTTGAAAAAAATCTGCATCGTATTTTTATTATATTACAAACAAAACATGACTTTAACAATATCTCTTCAAGTTCATATATAGTTTATATTAGAGAATTCTTAGCAAATCATTTCTAAGAGAAAAAATAGCAAAGTAAAATTCTACATAAAAAAGGGATGGGAAAAGGGAAACTTATTTAAAAAATAAACGGAATAATTATTACTAATAAAGAAGGTAAATTAATGCTGGAAGAAATGTGCATTCTATTTATGCTATAATAAAAAAAGTTTCGAGAGCAAATGTGAGGTCAGAGATGTCTACAGTGGCCTTAGCAAGGCATGCATCATATAGCCGAAGGAAAAGTTTGTGCGAGGATTTTGTGTAGTGCTGCACAAATTTAATTTTTTTGTGAAACAATTGCCACTAAGCAAAGATGCAAGTCCAATGTGCGCAAATTATCAATAATAAGTTCTAATTTTTTCATCGATTTTTTTCTTTTGTCATCCTATGAAATATATCCTATAATATAGAATATATAAATATATATATATATTCTATATATCTGAACAATCATGCTATGAAGCATTTTTTAAAAAAATAATTGAGCTTGTAATTTTTAAAAATTCAAGAAAATAAGTTTCGCTGAACTATTTGAGTTGTTTGTAAAACTTAAAATTATAAACTTCGCCGTAATTATTTCAGTGAAAATTATCTTGTAAATTTGATTTAAATAATAAAATAAATAAAATGGGATTTCTCATTTGAGCAAATTAATATGGATGTAAAAAATATACTCTTACGAATAAATTATTATATCGACGTTCTTTACGAATAGTAGCACTTTTCCATTTAAATTAACACATAAATGTGCTACTCTTTGTAAAGAGTCGATATGTGCATTACTACTGGTTAAGAATTTAGTATAAATACAATATAATCGAGTAATCAACGTCAAAATATTTTCATATTTAATTTGATAATAATAGACTAAAGTTGACTTACTTTGCAAAACCAATAAAATCTTCGTGATTAGTGTTCATATATGCTAGCTCACAATCTACCAGCAGTATAAGTTGTTCTTTACACATTTGCTCTCGTTGTCTTACATGGGTGGTGATAATACGTTCCGTTTCTTCTCGAAGTCTGGGATATCTTGCCATCTGAATAGAAATTAATTGTTAAGGGAATGCGTTAGCATAAAAAAAAACAAAAAACAAATAGTTCCAAACTCACCCGGTCAGTACAAATACGAACAACGTTGCTGAGTTCTTGTACGACTAGATCGACACATTTGAGACTAGGTTCTTTTAGCCTATTAATTTGTTTCTTGACGATAGCCTCAAAAGCCATATCGGGAGTGAAAAGACCGACACGTATACCTGTAATGCACAATTACGTGTCATTGTCAAAAGATGCTTTGAATGTTAAAATTATAGTTTGAGTTCAGTTATTTACGAACCATGAATATTTCTGATAGCAAAAGCAATTTCTCTTCGCAATTCCTTCTCATCAAATTCCATTTTGACTATTTCAAATGGAAAACGTTCGTGGAATAGTCGGTTGATTTTTGCACCACCACTTAGCTCCATAGTGTTGATTTGAGCTGAACCGGAACCTTCAATAGTTCTCTCAAAGTCTGATTGAAGTTGCTGAATCATTCTTAAAAATGACTTACTTTTAGTCGAGTAAAGAGAGTATCGTATAATTATTGTTAATGTTAAGGGTAGAGAGCCATGATGAACAATAATTATTTTCACTAAGTATATTTTGAAATGTATTAGATTAATAATTATATCCTTATTCTGGATTTACCATTGGTTGCGTGTTCAATTGGCTATATTTAAATTAATGTTAAATTTTGCAAATTATGGCTAATAAAGAAGTGTGTACTTTCATTGTTTCAAGCGTTTATCTAATTAAGTATCTATTGCGCTTCAAGGCATGCGTATTTTACTTGTAAAAGTAATGCAATCAAATATAATTAATAAAATAATTCATGCTATTGAGCACACAACTGGTTAGAGGGCACCCACAATAAGGAAAATAAGAATACCTACAAAAACATTTGTATTGATTTGTAATATAATCTGTAAAATAAAAAATGATGTAACTTTCAGGACCCTCCACCCACAAAATAATTAATATTATGAGAAAAAGAAAGATAGAAAAATAAATGAATGCTACAGGTGCACTGGTTGCGTGATAATAACATTATTACAATATCGAGTCGATTTTTCTGATAAAAAACTTACTGAAGCATGGCTTTGGTTTTGATAGCCGGATCGTCCGGCCTAAAGTGTTTGTACTGCTCGACATCCTTTTCAAGGGCTAAAAGTTGCTTTTGCAGTCTATCTCGCAATGCCGGTAGCGTATCCCTAATATGGTTCGTCAGCTGCTGATTAAGAACGCGCTGAAGGTATGGAGTACCCAGTTTGTCCGCCAAGTGCCGATAGGATGGATGACTGTAGAATTATAATTTCATGAAAACGTATTCTATCTAAATAACAGTAATACTTGTTAAAAAATGCAATTTACCTCAAAAAGAATTTGCGCTCTGCTGCCAGAGCCGCTCTTATGTCTTTGCGACCTTCGATATCTTTCTGACTTCTGTTTACTACTCCTATGTAGCCTCTTCGCAGGGGCAACAATTTGTTTTCTAAGATATCTCGAGCATCTGTACCGTCATCCATAAGATCCAGCTTAGTAATGACACCAATGGTACGCACACCTAAAATCCAAGAAATTGAATCATTTCCAATCTAGCTTTTGCTTGCTGCATCTAATCGAAATCTAAGAACATACCTTGGGGATCAACCTCCTTGGCAAGTTTAAGAGCATCGCTATTTGCTAAATCAGTATTCGCAGGTGTGACAGCTAAGATGAGACAGTTTTCACGCTTGATGAATTGAAAGATCATTCCTTTGATCTGAGCCTCAATGTCGACTGGTTGATCGCCGATTGGCACCTTTGTCAATCCAGGTAAATCAATTAGAGTCAAGTTCAACACTGCAATTAAATTAAGAAACATAAAGTCATTAATATCTCAGATGATTTAAAATAAAGGTGTTATTAGTAACTATTGATTGACAAATTTGACTATTCAGTTAATAAAAATGCTGCTTACAAGTATTTAACAATACATATAATTTTAAAGAAAACAAATTTTGGTTTTTAAGTTATTTCAGTTTGAATGGCGGAATATTCTATAAATAAAAACTTATATTCTTCAAATTAAAATTGGCTTTGCAGTCATTTACAAAACTTGGCTTTGTATTGAAAAGAGCGAATTAGGTTTAATCAATAGTTCGCAATGACTCAAAACGTTGCTTGTTACAGGACCATAATACTCATTTTAGTTATTGTCCAATGAAATGTACTTGTTCACACTCAAAGTTGTGGTGAAATATCTTACCATTAGGTGAATAAACTCTCAAATTGATAGGCAAATTGGAAATGCCTTTGTTGCTTCCAGTAACTCGATCCGTCTCTGCCTCAATTTCCTTCCGAACTTCATCGAAATCCACGAATTTTTTTCCTTTGCAGTGAAGAAATTCGGCCCATTCTGGAAAACAAACATAAGTAGGATTGATATCAACACTCTATGAAATTAGTGAATGGATTATTTTCTCTCTTTTACGATTAATCCGCCACGAGCGACGATGGCAATGAACTCGATTTCCTACTTATCGTTTTTACCCGCGTGTGTGTGTGTGTGTGTGTGTGTGTGTGACTTTGTTACCCATGCCTCGCTCGTTTGCGCAGGAAGCAGCTCGATAACGCGAAACGGACATCCACCGCGCGTACACTAGTCAGGAGAAAAGCATAAATGTAATGCTTGCTCCACAGCCTCCGACGAAGATCATATTTTTTCAGTCGATTTTTTATTTTCATTCTGAATCGCAGAAAAATGTCACGTTAACAAACTACTCGTCAAGAAAATGATGCTTTATCGGGCGAATATTTATGCTGACGCATAAGAGAGGCAGATTTTCCATGTAGAGCTTGGAAAGTTTTTTCACGCTCTAGCACTGATAAACGCGCAGGACAATACTATCTTGTTATGTCACGGATGATTTTTACTTTGATATTAAAAAATTGTAACACATTTGTGTGGCATACAAAATATAATCATACTAGCTAGTTTCAAGTATTACATCATTTCTACTGTAAACACATTATTTGACTCATTCATAACTCTTTGGTAACGTCTTAACAAGAACATTTTAAGAAATAAATATCGATTGGATATTCACGGATATCATTCATTTGGGCTTTATTGAATTTCACTATGGTTGCAAAGGAAGGTAGATTATATTGTGTACGCGATACGAATAAATAAAAGAATGTGTTCGAGACACTTTTCAGTTAGTATGGTCATTGCATGAAAATTAAACAATGCATACAAATAAATCGTTATATAAAGGCATTTCTTTTTTTGTTTTTTGTTTGAATCACGCGTCGAAAATAAAAAATATTTCATAGGGCCATGAGCTTTTTTTACCATTGTCGAATAGTAATTTTTTCAAGAGCTACATTTGAATGAATCGATAAGAGGAGTTACATGTGTTTACTGTGCACATAAACAATATATTTTCATTTATCAGTTACTATTACAAGATTTAATAAGCAATTTTACGATGCACTTGTTGGGAGATTGTTTCTCTTAATAGTTGCGATATAAATAATAGCCGCTCGCAATCGAAAGGAAATGTATACTTGCAACAGATAAAGCTATATCAACCGAGCTTACATTTGTAATAGAATGTATCGCTGTGTAAATTAAAAACACGGCGTTGTGTATCGTGATCGATTTCAACTTCATACTTTGCACATGTTATATAAGATGTAAAAAGATTGAAAATGTATTAAAATTTGGGCACAAAACATAAATAGTTCTCAAACAGCCATAAGTATATAAAATAA
This sequence comes from Trichogramma evanescens, assembly GCA_902732785.1. NCBI lineage: Eukaryota > Metazoa > Arthropoda > Insecta > Hymenoptera > Trichogrammatidae > Trichogramma > Trichogramma evanescens. The sequence continues at coordinate 6,330 of CACVKI010142155.1, read as the reverse complement.
TGCTAGGTACAAAAAAGCTATAGATATTGGGACCTGTTTCCTTAAACGAATCGAAGCATCGAGCATATCGAGCATAATATGGAAAGTCATAGTTCGTAAATACGCGCTAGTCTTTTTATCCCGTTCAGTGGAGATTCTCAAGGTCTCTCGAGCTCTAGTTTGTGTATATTTGCTACAGTAAAGCACGCCTCTGACACAAATGCAGTCTAAATCCTCAACACACGATCAATATGGGTTTAACTTTCAACCTCTCGTCCGAGCGTCCATTCACTCTGCACGGTTGTTCTCTCCTCAAGTGTCATCTGTGTCATTTCATAAATTCTAACATCGACAAATATATAGTTGAGATAGCTCGGATGTAGAAGCCACCCCGTATAAAATTTCGATATTCCGATATGGAGAAGCGTTTATTTTCGAGACTTGGCCCCGTCTATACGACGCGCGTATATATGTGCACACGTGATAGAAGTGTACATATATATCATGTGCAGCGCAAAGGCGCCTGCAACAAGGGGGTAGCTGCGCGGACATTATTGACCCGCGCACACCGAGACACATACACGTACATAATCGTAATACATATTTAAAGTCACACGTGAGACAAGCACAATACAACGTGAGTGCTCGATTATTTTGTGTGTATTAACATGTATTACAATGCGGAAAAATCTTTGCTTGCGTTATAATTGTCAAATTATTATGCTTTGGCCAACTTATCATATTATATTTTGATTTAATTTGACGATTGGGCGACCGAGACAGAGATTTATATGTGAGGAAGAAAAAAAGAAATGAGTATACGATTAAAAAGAAGCAAGGGCGCTGTTGCTGGTGCGCGGGAGAGTCGCTATCACCGCTCAAGAGAATTGCTCTTGACCTAGATGGAACAGAGACAGACGAAGCATACGCCCGCACGCGTGCGCGGGGATGAAAAGAGAGCACGTCGCGCACTGAGCACGCGCGAATTTTACTTGCGAGCTTTTTTCTCACTCTCTTTTTGATCATTGTCTCGTTGGTGATCGCGAGTGACACGCGACTCTCCGCGGTCAATCGTTATTTTTCTTCTATTTTTTCAAAGATCGCGAGAAAAATATGAGAACGAATTATAGTTTTTTCTTTAATCAATGCGATGACGTTCCCGAGGAATTTTTTATGGACTATATTGGCTACAGAGTACGTCGAGAGCAAAATTGAATGTCCGCGAGAAATTGTTCAATCAGTCGATGAAAAACGTAATAGTAATGGAATTTGCTCGTTTGTTGCAACAGTTTTTCAATCACTACCTTATGAGAGCGCGCACTACATTATTGAATTTCGTACTTTATAGCTTTTAAGCTTGCGAGATTTTTTTATGAATGAATAATTATTGCACTCAAATAAAGCTCAGAGCTGGTTATATGTAGCTTTCATCAATTTTAAACATGCTACCGTCTCGATTCAATATAATCTCGTGATTTCAAAATCTGCAAGGTATATAAAATAATCATCCGGACTGAAAATTTTCAAATTCATTTTATATTCGAATTCGTACTGAGGACGAGTTTGCATTGTTAAAACATTTACAAAGCGCCACTCTCCATATAAAAAAGAGATATTTTCAATTAGCTATGCTCCACATTCGTTTGAGCAGATAAAATACTACTTCATTACTATAATGCACGTTCAAGCTCATGTTTCTCTTTCCATATTTATAAAAAAAGCTCGCTCGTTCTCGAGTACTATTCTGCATCACGGCTCATAATTACAACCGTGCATTATGACGTAACTCGAGTTAGAAGAAACTTACGCTCCTTTTTCTGACCACATATACTTGATAATTTCACTTAATCGCTCTATTCGTGACGATACAGCTCACGTACATATACTCACACCACAGCTTACAGCAAAATTGGGCAAATTTAAACTTTTCATCCACGTAAATTAAAGTTCTGAGTAGCTTTTATGTTAAATTTTTCCACGTGGACGGTAAAAGCTTTGGTTCGTTAAAATTTCATTATAAAAAATGTAAATTCGGACACTAGTGCTGTAACCCAAGAGGGCTTAACCTCGTGAGCTTCGGCAAATCAGTGGTGCGTCTGAAAGTTGACAAATTTAAATCAGGAGTAAGTATACGCGCTGGGGTTAATGCTTGAGCGGGCGTATACGTATGTAGCCGTGTTTATAAGTAATTATTATATTTTTTTTTAACAGACAAGGTCTCATCAATTGGCGCTAATCATGTCACGTCTGATGTTCTCGTCATTGAGTAATCGCGTCCACGTCTCTTGGGACGTTATTTCTTTTTTCCTCGCGCAAACCAAGCGATATCGTCGTCTGCACGGACGATAAGAGCGCACCGAGGTTTGTTGAAATCATACGCACACGTAAGAGAGAGAGAGAGAGAGAGAGAGAGAGATAAAGAGAGAGAAGCGTAAGAAAACGCGACTAATGACACGTTTGGCAGATTCGCATGTGATTGGATCGCGCGACTGCATAGAGCAACTCAAAGAAATCAACGAGCCGCTACAAGTTCCCTCGTAGGTTTACCTGTGGAGTGTGCGGGGGCGAAAGCAGCTTTATTCGTTATATTGATTAGCAGGCGAGTCGAGTCGAGTCTCGAGTGCGCGCGTGTGAATGCTGTATTGTGAGTCGTGGAGCACACGACGACCTGAATCGCTCGATATTATTTATGCGCCCGCCCGCCCGCTCGCTCGTTTATCCGTAGTATTGTAGTATTTTTCTCCATCTCGATATCGATTCAATTCGGAATAGTTGCCTCGATCTGGCCACGTGTTCAACGCCCGAAAATAAATTAAATCCAACGAGCGAGTCATATTGAACGAGCAACCATGAGTTGGCAGCGCGAATGCCTTGTAAACATAGAAATTATTAATTCCTGCGAGATTTTTTTTCGCTGATTATTACAACGCAATTGATCAGGTATCAAAGAGCGAGCTGCATCGATCAGTTGTGCTTTATCAGCTCCCACACTGAACGATGCAAGACCAATTGTCAAAAAGCGCGCGACAGAGAAAGATAGAGAGAGAGAGAGAGAGAGAGAGCACGAGTCGAGAGTGCGGCTGTTTGTAAACGATATATATATATATACTAGGGGGGCTCCGCCCCCCTGCTCGCTCCGCTCGCCAACCCCCCATGGTTAAAAAAAGCGAAAAATACGTTATTGTATAGTTATGAATATATAGGTATTTAAAATATTTTTAATTGTTAATATATTCAGGTGTTTATATCGTTTCCACACCACCTATGAAATGAGTTCATTTATCGTACTTTTTACGCTAATATTTTTCGCCATAAAATTATAGTGTTTATTTGTACATAAAGAACTCTATTCAAGAGGTAGATATATCGGCGCGCTTTTTTTTAAGTGGTTCCCCATAAATTTTTTAAGTATTATTATTTATTATCAATAATTTAGTTGCATAATGTATTTTAACAACGTCATATGGTGAAATGAATGAAACATGTATTTATTGTGGCGCAGTTTATTGGAAAGAAGAAAAAAATAAATCGAATTGTTGCAGAAACGGAAACATTAAATTACCAGTTTTAAGTAAATATGATGAAGATTTGAAAAATTTGCTATTAACTAATTCTGTATTTAGACATTTAATACGATATTATAATAATTTATTTTGTTTCGCTACATTTTGCGCTAATTTTGAACATGTTCAATATCAAGCAATATATAATTTAAAATTGCAAGGTCAAGTTTGTCACACAACTCCAAGAAGTCTTTATCCAAAAAACGAAGAAAAACCTGTTTATAGCCAAATATACATATATGATGATTACGATGCTATGCAACAACGATTAAAAAATAACTCTCTGGTGCACGAATCTCACATGAAATTATTAACTAAAATTATGAACAATAATCCATACACAAAATCATACAAATGTTTACATAAAGTTGTACAAATGCATAAAATCCCAGATTATAGATTGTATTTTCTACGCAAAACAGATAAAGACAACCATCGTTATAATAAACCAATAACATCTGAATGTGGTGCAATTATAGTATCAAAAAGTGGGATTCCCGAAGATTTTGATCTATGTGTTTATCCAATTAGTCCACCACCGGAGAAAAAAAAACAAGAAAAAAACGGTGAAAAAAAAGATAAAGATTATAAAACATTAAATAAATTATCGCAACACGTTGATCCCATGGTTTTTCCATTATTTTTTCCTCGCGGAGATTTAGGATGGAGTTTATTTTATCGTAAAAATGATAAAATAAAAAAATTAAAAAAGACAAAAGGAAAACGTGAAAAATATTTATCAGTTTTACAATATTATGCATACAGATTATCTTATAGACCAAACAGTACAAATTTTTCCCCTTTGCTCTATGCAGGAAGGTTAACTCAGCAATATTTTTTACACGCTTACATTTTGGTAGAAAGCAATCGAATGAACTTTTTTAGAGCAAAACAATCGCAATTAAGAATAGAATGTTATCAAGGATTATTAGATCACATTAATGCGAGTGCGGCAAATAAAACCAGCAATTTAAAATTGGGAGATTTATTTATTCTTCCATCTACTTACATTGGCGGTCCTAGATATATGCAACAACATTATCAAGATGCGATGGCTATTATGAGGGCTGTAAAAAGGCCAGATTTATTTATTACCATGACGTGTAATCCACAATGGGAAGAACTCACTACATTACTAAAACATTATCCTCCTGGAAGTCAACCAAATGATATTCCAAATTTAACTGTTCGATTGTTTTGGACTAAATTTAATGAATTATTAGATGATATTACTGAAAATTATATTTTTGGTGTAACATTAGCATATGTATACACAATAGAGTTTCAAAAACGGGGCCTTCCTCATGCTCACTTAATAGTAACCTTAAGACCTGATAATGATTTGAAAAATATTGAAAAACTGGACTCGTATATATCAGCTGAAATTCCTTCAAAATCTCAAGATCCCGAATTATACCAATGTGTCACAAAATTAATGTTACATGGACCTCATCATAACAAATCACCATGCAAAAATAAAAATGGAAAGATTTGTAAAAAAAATTTTCCAAAACCTTTCAGAGATTCTACAACTTTCCAAAAAAACGGGTATCCTCTATATAGACGACGAGATAATAGTAATGAAGATCATTTTCATTTCAATAAAATTATAAAAAAAATGGTACCCGTAGACAATTCCATGGTTGTTCCATATAATTCATTTTTATTAAAGAAATATAAATGTCATATAAATATTGAATATTGTGCATCAATAAACAGTATCAAATACATATTTAACTATATTCACAAAGGTGGAGATAGAGCATCTTGTAAAATTCAAAGAAAAGATAAATCAGAAGTTGTAGACGAAATAAAAAGTTTCATTGATGGAAGATATCTTAGTCCAATGGAGGCAGCTTGGCGTTTACAAGAATATCCTATTTGCGGTAGAAGTCATAAAGTTGTAAATTTGGCAGTACATTTAGACAATCAACAAAATTGTGTTTTTGATCCATCATCTATACATTACAAAATTAAAAAATCTTTATACAAATTCGATACTACTTTAACAGCATGGTTTGAATTGAATAAAATCGATCAAGAAGCAAAAAAAATTAAGTACGTTAATATTCCACAATATTACAATTATGATGTAGATACAAAAAGTTGGACAAAACGCAAAAGAAAACAAAAATATACAGCTATTGGAAGATTGAACTTGGTATCTCCCAAAGATAGCGAAAGGTTTCATTTAAAATTAATTTTAAATAGAAAAAAAGGAGCTACCAGTTTTGAAAAATTACGCTTTCACGAACAAATCCAATACAAGACTTATAAAGAAACTGCCATTGCAATGCATCTTGTAAAACATGATTTACATATTTTAAAAATATTTAAAGAAGCAATTACAATTATGTTACCACGACAATTGAGAAAATTTTTAGCCTTGTACTTATTAAGCGAAAATATAGATGGGTTATTTATTTGGAATAAATATTTTGAATATTTTTCAGAAGATTTTAAAACTAATAAATTGAATCAATCATTGCACGAAATGAATAAATTATTCAATTTAGAAAATTTATCATGTACACATTTTGGATTACCAGAACCACAAGATGTAACGGACACAAGTACTGATTCTGAAATGACATTAGAAGAATATGATAAAAAATTTTATTCATTATTTTCAACATTAAATAAAGACCAAAAAAAAATTTTCAATAAAATTACAAAATCCGATACAAAAATATTTTTCATAGATGGGCCAGGAGGATCAGGAAAAACATTTTTATATAAAACTATCATATTTTATTATTTATCTTTGGGGAAAAAAATTGTATCAATG